>CAWUFW010016915.1:0-287075 GCA_963921515.1 Calotriton arnoldi
CAAGAGAGGTGCGGAAAGAAGAAAGAGAAGTGCAGAAATAAGCAACAGAGGTGCAGAAAGAGGCAAGAGGGGTGCAGAAAGAGGGGTGCAGAAAGAGGCACGAGGAGTGCAGAAACAAGCAAGAGAGGTACAGAAAGAGGCAAAAGAAGTGCAGAAAGAAGCAACATAGATGCAGAAAGGGGGAAGAGGTGTGGAGAAAGAGGTAAGAGGGGTGAAGAAAGAGGCACAAGGGGTGCAGAAATAAGCAAGAGAGGTGCAGAAAGAAACAAAAGAAGTGCAGAAAGAAGGAACTGAGGTGGAGAAAGAGGCAGCGGATGCAGAAAGAGGGAACAGAGGTGCAGAAGAGGTACGAGAGGTGCACAAAGAAGGAAGAGGGGTGCAGAAAGAAGCAAGAGGGGTGCAGAAAGAAGCAAGAGAGACGCAGAAAGAAGCAAGAGAAGTATAGAAAGAAGAAACAGAGGTGCAGAAAGAGGCAAGAGGGGTGCAGAAATAGTCAAAAGAAGCGCAGAAAGAAGCAACAGAGGTGCAGAAAGAGGCAAGAGAAGTGCAGAAAGAGACAATAGAGGTGCAGAAACAGGCAGGAGAGGTGCAGAAAGATGGAACAGGGGTACAGAAAGAGCCAAGAGAGGTGCAGAGAGAGGGAAGAAGGGTGCAGAAAGAGGCAAGAGGGTTGCAGACAGAAGCATGTGAGGTGCAGAAAGAGGCAAGAGAAGTGCAGAAAGAAGCAACCAAGGTGCAGAAAGAGGCAAGAGGGGTGCAGAAAGAGGCAAGAGAAGTGCAGAAAGAAGCAACAGAGGTGCAGAAAGAGGCAAGAGAAGTACAGAAAGAGGAAAGAAAGTTCCAGAAACAGGCAAAAGAGGTGCAGAAAGAGGGAAGAGGGGTGCAGAAAGAAGCAAGAGAGGTGCGGAAAGAAGAAAGAGAAGTGCAGAAAGAAGCAACCGAGGTACAGAAACAGGCAAGAGGGGTGCAGAAATAGGCAAAAGAAGTGCAGAAAGAAGCAATAGAGGTGCAGAAAGAGGCAAGAGAAGTGCAGAAAGTGACAAGAGAGGTGCAGAAACAGGCAGGAGAGGTGCAGAAAGACGGAACAGGGGTACAGAAAGAGGCAAGGGAGCTGCAGAGAGAGGGAAGAAGGGTGCAGAAAGAGGGAAGAGGGGTGCAGAAAGAAGCAAGAGAGGTGCGGAAAGAAGAAAGAGAAGCGCAGAAATAAGCAACAGAGGTGCAGAAAGAGGCAAGAGGGGTGCAGAAAGAGGGGTGCAGAAAGAGGCACGAGGAGTGCAGAAACAAGCAACAGAGGTACAGAAAGAGGCAAAAGAAGTGCAGAAAGAAGCAACATAGATGCAGAAAGGGGGAAGAGGTGTGGAGAAAGAGGTAAGAGGGGTGAAGAAAGAGGCACAAGGGGTGCAGAAATAAGCAAGAGAGGTGCAGAAAGAAACAAAAGAAGTGCAGAAAGAAGGAACTGAGGTGGAGAAAGAGGCAGCGGGTGCAGAAAGAGGGAACAGAGGTGCAGAAAGAGGTAAGAGAGGTGCACAAAGAAGGAAGAGGGGTGCAGAAAGAAGCAAGAGGGGTGCAGAAAGAAGCAAGAGAGATGCAGAAAGAAGCAAGAGAAGTATAGAAAGAAGCAACAGAGGTGCAGAAAGAGGCAAGAGGGGTGCAGAAATAGGCAAAAGAAGTGCAGAAAGAAGCAACAGAGGTGCAGAAAGAGGCAAGAGAAGTGCAGAAAGTGACAAGAGAGGTGCAGAAACAGGCAGGAGAGGTGCAGAAAGACGGAACAGGGGTACAGAAAGAGGCAAGGGAGCTGTAGAGAGAGGGAAGAAGGGTGCAGAAAGAGGCAAGAGGGTTGCAGAAATAAGCATGTGAGGTGCAGAAAGAGGCAAGAGAAGTGCAGAAAGAAGCAACCAAGGTGCAGAAAGAGGCAAGAGGGGTGCAGAAAGAGGCAAGAGAAGTGCAGAAAGAAGCAACAGAGGTGCAGAAAGAGGCAAGAGAAGTACAGAAAGAGGAAAGAAAGTTCCAGAAACAGGCAAAAGAGGTGCAGAAAGAGGGAAGAGGGGTGCAGAAAGAAGCAAGAGAGGTGCCGAAAGAAGAAAGAGAAGCGCAGAAATAAGCAACAGAGGTGCAGAAAGAGGCAAGAGGGGTGCAGAAAGAGGGAAGAGAGGTGCAGAAAGAGGCACGAGGAGTGCAGAAACAAGCAAGAGAGGTACAGAAAGAGGCAAGAGAAGTGCAGAAAGAAGCAACATAGATGCAGAAAGGGGGAAGAGGTGTGGAGAAAGAGGCAAGAGGGGTGAAGAAAGAGGCAAGAGAGGTGCAGAAAGAAACAAAGAAGTGCAGAAAGAAGGAACGGAGGTGCAGAAAGAGGCAGAGGGTGCAGAAAGAGAAGAGGTGCAGAAAGAGGCAAGAGGTGCAGAAAGAGCAGAGGGTGCAGAAAGAAGCAAGAGAAGTGCAGAAAGAAGGAACTAGAGGTGGAGAAAGAGGCAGCGGGTGCAGAAAGAGGCAAGAGAGGTGCAGAAAGAGGTAAGAGAGGTGCAGAAAGAAGGAAGAGGGGTGCAGAAAGAGGCAAGAGGGGTGCAGAAAGAAGCAAGAGAGATGCAGAAAGAAGCAAGAGAAGTGCAGAAAGAAGCAACAGAGGTGCAGAAAGAGGCAAGAGGGGTGCAGAAATAGGCAAAAGAAGTGCAGAAAGAAGCAACAGAGGTGCAGAAAGAGGCAAGAGAAGTGCAGAAAGAGACAAGAGAGGTGCAGAAACAGGCAGGAGAGGTGCAGAAAGACGGAACAGGGGTACAGAAAGAGCCAAGAGAGGTGCAGAGAGAGGGAAGAAGGGTGCAGAAAGAGGCAAGAGGGTTGCAGAAATAAGCATGTGAGGTGCAGAAAGAGGCAAGAGAAGTGCAGAAAGAAGCAACCGAAGTACAGAAAGAGGCAAGAGGGGTGCAGAAATAGGCAAAAGAAGTGCAGAAAGAAGCAACAGAGGTGCAGAAAGAGGCAAGAGAAGTGCAGAAAGAGGCAAGAGAGGTGCAGAAAGAGGCAAGAGAGGTGCAGAAAGAGGCAAGAGAGGTGCAGAAAGAAGCAACAGAGGTACAGAAAGAAGCAACAGAGGTGCAGAAAGAGGCAAGAGGGGTGCAGAAAGAGGCAAGAGGGGTGCAGAAAGAAGCAAGAGAGGTGCAGAAAGAAGCAAGAGAAGTGCAGAAAGAAGCAACAGAGGTGCAGAAAGAGGCAAGAGTGGTGCAGAAAGAGGAAGAGGGGTGCAGAAAGAGGCAAGAGGAGTGCAGAAAGAAGCAAGAGAGGTGCAGAAAGAGGCAAGAGAAGTGCAGAAAGAAGCAACAGAGGTGCAGAAAGAAGCAAGAGGAGTGCAGAAAGAGGCAAGAGAGGTGCAGAAAGAGGCAACGAGAGGTGCAGAAAGAGGAAGAGGGGTGCAGAAAGAGGCAAGAGGAGTGCAGAAAGAAGCAAGAGAGGTGCAGAAAGAAGCAAAAGAAGTGCAGAAAGAAGCAACAGAGGTGCAGAAAGAGGCAAGAGGAGTGCAGAAATAGGGAAGAGGGGTGCAGAAAGAGGCACAAGGGGTGCAGAAAGAAGCAAGAGAGGTGCAGAAAGAAGCAAGAGAAGTGCAGAAAGAAGCAACAGAGGTGCAGAAAGAGGGAACAGGGGTGCAGAAAGAGGCAAGAGAGGTGCAGAAAGAAGCAAGAGAGGTGCAGAAAGAAGCAAGAGAAGTGCAGAAAGAGGCAACAGAGGTGCAGAAAGAGGCAAGAGAAGTGCAGAAAGAGGGAGTGCAAAAGAGGCAGAGGAGTGCAGAAAGAGGCAAGAGAGGTGCAGAAAGAGGCAACAAGAGGTGCAGAAAGAAGCAAGAGAGGTGCAGAAAGAAGCAAGAGAAGTGCAGAAAGAAGCAACAGAGGTGCAGAAAGAGGCAAGAGAGGTGCAGAAAGAGGGAAGAGAGGTGCAGAAAGAGGCAAGAGAGGTGCAGAAAGAGGGAAGAGGGGTGCAGAAAGAGGCAAGAGAGGTGCAGAAAGAAGCAACAGAGGTGCAGAAAGAGGCAAGAGAAGTGCAGAAAGAGGCAAGAGAGGTGCAGAAACAGGCAAGAGAGGTGCAGAAAGAGGGAACAGGGGTACAGAAAGAGGCAAGAGAGGTGCAGAAAGAGGGAAGAGAGGTGCAGAAAGAGGCAAGAGAGGTGCAGAAAGAAGCAAGAGAGGTGCAGAAAGAGGCAAGCGAAGTGCAGAAAGAATCAACAGAAGTGCAGAAAGAGGCAAGAGAGGTGTAGAAAGAGGCACGAGAAGTGCAGAAAGAAGCAAGAGAGGTGCAGAAAGAGGGAAGAGGGGTGCAGAAAGAGGCAAGGAGGTGCAGAAAGAAGCAAGAGAGGTGCAGAAAGAAGCAAAAGAAGTGCAGAAAGAAGGAACAGAGGTGCAGAAAGAGGCAAGAGGGGTGCAGAAAGAGGCAAGAGAGGTGCAGAAAGAGGCAAGAGAAGTGCAGAAAGAAGCAACAGAGGTGCAGAAAGAGGCAAGAGGGGTGCAGAAAGAGGCAAGAGAGGTGCAGAAAGAAGCAAGAGAGGTGCAGAAAGAAGCAACAGAGGTGCAGAAAGAGGCAAGAGGGGTGCAGAAAGAGGCAAGAGAGGTGCAGAAAGAGGCAAGAGGGGTGCAGAAAGAAGCAAGAGAGGTGCAGAAAGAAGCAAGAGAAGTGCAGAAAGAGGCAAGAGAGGTGCAGAAAGAGGCAAGAGAGGTGCAGAAAGAGGGAAGAGAGGTGCAGAAAGAGGCAAGAGAGGTGCAGAAAGAAGCAAGAGAGGTGCAGAAAGAGGCAAGAGAAGTGCAGAAAGAAGCAACAGAGGTGCAGAAAGAGGCAAGAGGGGTGCAGAAAGAGGCAAGAGAGGTGCAGAAAGAAGCAACAGAGGTGCAGAAAGAGGCAAGAGAAGTGCAGAAAGAGGGAAGAGAGGTAGCAGAAAGAGGCAAGAGGGGTGCAGAAAGAAGCAAGAGAGGTGCAGAAAGAAACAAGAGAAGTGCAGAAAGAAGGAACAGAGGTGCAGAAAGAGGCAAGAGGGGTGCAGAAAGAGGGAAGAGGGGTGCAGAAAGAGGCAAGAGGGGTGCAGAAAGAAGCAAGAGAGGTGCAGAAAGAGGCAAGAGAAGTGCAGAAAGAAGCAACAGAGGTGCAGAAAGACAGCAAGAGGAGTGCAGAAAGAGGCAAGAGAGGTGCAGAGAAGAAGGCGAAAGAGAGGGTGCAGAAAGAGGCAAGAGGGGTGCAGAAAGAAGCAAGAGAGGTGCAGAAAGAAGCAAGAGAAGTGCAGAAAGAAGGAACAGAGGTGCAGAAAGAGGCAAGAGGAGTGCAGAAAGAGGGAAGAGGGGTGCAGAAAGAGGCAAGAGGGGTGCAGAAAGAAGCAAGAGAGGTGCAGAAAGAAGCAAGCGCAGTGCAGAAAGAACCAACAGAGGTGCAGAAAGAGGCAAGAGGGGTGCAGAAAGAGGCAGGAGACGTGCAGAAAGAAGCAAAAGAGGTGCAGAAAGAGGCAAGAGAAGTGCAGAAAGAAGGAACAGAGGTGCAGAAAGAGGCAAGAGGTGCAGAAAGAAGCAAGAGAGGTGCATAAAGAGGCAAGAGAGGTGCAGAAAGAAGCAACAGAGGTGCAGAAAGAGGGGTGCAGAAAGAGGCACAAGGGGTACAGAAGGAAGCAAGAAAGGTGCAGAAAGAAGCAAGAGAAGTGCAGAAAGAAGCAACAGAGGTGCAGAAAGAGGCAAGAGAGGTGCAGAAAGAGGCAAGAGAGGTGCAGAAAGAGGCAAGAGGGGTGCAGAAAGAAGCAAGAGAGGTGCAGAAAGAAGCAAGAGAAGTGCAGAAAGAAGCAACAGAGGTATAGAAAGAGGCAAGAGAGGTGCAGAAAGAGGCAAGAGAGGTGCAGAAAGAGGCAAGAGAGTTGCAGAAAGAAGCAAGAGAGGTGCAGAAAGAAGCAAGAGAGGTGCAGAAAGAAGCAAGAGAGGTGCAGAAAGAAGGAAGAGAGGTGCAGAAAGAGGCAAGAGAGGTGCAGAAAGAGGCAAGAGGGGTGCAGAAAGAGGCAAGAGAAGTGCAGAAAGAAGCAACAGAGGTGCAGAAAGAGGCAAGAGAAGTGCAGAAAGAGACAAGAGAGGTGCAGAAACAGGCAGGAGAGGTGCAGAAAGACGGAACAGGGGTCCAGAAAGAGGCAAGAGAGGTGCAGAAAGAGGGAACAGGATGCAGAAAGAGGCAAGAGGGGTGCAGAAAGAAGCAAAGAGAGGTGCAGAAAGAAGCAAGAGAAGTGCAGAAAGAAGCAACAGAGGTACAGAAAGAGGCAAGAGGGGTGCAGAAAGAGGCAAGAGAAGTGCAGAAAGATGCAAGAGAGGTACAGAAAGAGGGAAGAGGGGTGCAGAAAGAGGCAAGAGAGGTGCAGAAAGAAGCAAGAGAGATGCAGAAAGAAGCAAGAGAAGTGCAGAAAGAAGGAACAGAGGTGCAGAAAGAGGCAACGAGGTGCAGAAAGAGGCAAGAGGGGTGCAGAAAGAGGCAAGAGAAGTGCAGAAAGAAGCAAGCAGAGGTGCAGAAAGAGGCAAGAGGGGTGCAGAAAGAGGCAAGAGAGGTGCAGAAAGAAGCAAGAGAAGTGCAGAAAGAAGCAACAGAGGTGCAGAAAGAGGCAAGAGGGGTGCAGAGAGAAGAGGGGTGCAGAAAGAGGCACAGAGGAGTGCAGAAAGAAGCAAGAGAGGTGCAGAAACAGGCAAAAGAGGTGCAGAAAGAATCAACAGAGGTGCAGAAAGAAGCAAGAGAAGTGCAGAAAGAAGCAACAGAGGTGCAGAAAGAGGTGAGAGAAGTGCAGAAATAGGCATGAGGGGTGGAGAAAGAGGCAAGATGGGTGCAGAGAGAAACAAGAAGTGCAGAAAGAAGGAACAGAGGTGCAGAAAGAGGCAAGAGGGGTGCAGAAAGAGGGAAGAGAGGTGCAGAAAGAGGCAAGAGGGGTGCAGAAAGAAGCAAGACAGGTACAGAAAGAAGCAAAAGAAGTGCAGAAAGAAGAAACAGAGGAGCAGAAAGAGGCAAGAGGGGTGCAGAAAGAGGCAAGAGAAGTGCAGAAAGAAGCAACAGAGGTGCAGAAAGAGGAACAAAGTGAGAACGGGCAAGAGGGTGCAGAAAGAAGCAAGAGAGGTGCAGAAAGAAGCAAAAGAGGTGCAGAAAGAAGGAACAGAGGTGCAGAAAGAGGCAAGAGAGGTGCAGAAAGAGGGAAGAGGGGTGCAGAAAGATGTAAGAGAGGTGCACAAAGAGGCAAGAGGGATGCAGAAATAGGCAAAAGAAGTGCAGAAAGTAGCAACAGAGATGCAGAAAGAGACAAGAGAGGTGCAGAAATAGGCTGGAGAGGTGCAGAAAGAGGGAACAGGGGTACAGAAAGAGGCATGGGAGCTGTAAGAGAGGGAAGAAGGGTGCAGAAAGAGGCAAGAGGGGTGCAGAAATAATCAAGTGAGCTGCAGGAAGAGGCAAGAGAAGTGCAGAAAGAAGCAAAAGAGGTGCAGAAAGAGGCACGAGGGGTGCAGAAAGAGGCAAGAGAAGTGCAGAAAGAAGCAACGAGAGGTGCAGAAAGAGGCAAGAGAGGTGCAGAAAGAGTGCAAAAGAGGTGCAGAAAGAAGGCAAGAGGGGTGCAGAAATATGGAAGAGGGATGCAGAAAGAAGCAACAGAGGTACAGAAAGAGACAAGATGGGTGCAGAAAGAGGCAAGAGAAGTGCAGAAAGAAGCAACAGAAATGCAGAAAAGGGGAAGATTGGCAGAGAAAGAGGCAAGAGGGGTGCAGAAAGAAGCAAGAGAGGTGCAGAAAGAAACAAAAGAAGTGCAGTAAGAAGGAACAGAGGTGCAGAAATAGGCAAGAGGGGTGCAGAAAGAGGGAAGAGGAGTGCAGAAAGAGGCAAGAGGGGTGCAGAAAGAAGCAAGAGAGTTGCAGAAAGAGGCAAGAGAAGTGCAGATGGAAGCAACAGAGGAGCAGAAAGACAGATGAGGGGTGGCGAAAGAGGCAAGAGATGTGCAGAAGAAGCAACAGAGATGAAAAAAGGTTGAAGAGTGGTGGAGAAAGAGGCAAGAGGGGTGCAGAAAGAAGAAGGAGTGGCGCAGAAAGAAACAAAAGAAGTGCAGAAAGAAGGAACAGAGGTGCAGAAAGAGGCAAGAAGAGTGCAGAAAGAGAGAAGAAGGGTGCGGAAAGAGGCACGAGGGGTGCAGAAAGAAGCAAGAGAGGTGCAGAAAGAAGCAAGAGAAGTGCAGAAAGAAGCAACAGAGATTCAAAATGAGGGAACAAGGATGGCGAAAGAGGCAAGAGGGGTGCAGAAAGAAGCAAGAGAGATGCAAAAAGAAACAAAAGAAGTGCAGAAAGACGGAATAGAGGTGCAGAAAGAGGCAAGAGGGGTGCAGAAAGAGGGAAGATGGGTGCAAAAAGAGGCAAGAGAAGTGCAGAAAGAAGCAACAGAGGTGCAGAAACAGGCAAGAGGGGTGCAGAAAGAGGCAAGAGGGAGTGCAGAAAGAAGCAAGAGAGGTGCAGAAAGAAGCAAAAGAAGTGCAGAAAGAAGGAACAGAGGTGCAGAAAGAGGCAGAGAGGTGCAGAAAGAGGGAAGAGAGGTGCAGAAAGAGGCAAGAGAGGTGCAGAAAGAAGCAAGAGAGGTGCAGAAAGAAGCAAGAGTAGTGCAGAAAGAAGCAACAGAGGTGCATGAAAGAGGCAAGAGGGGTGCAGAAAGAAGCAAGAGAGGTACAGAAAGAAGCAAGAGAGGTGCAGAAAGAGGCAAGAGAAGGTCAGAAAGAAGCAAGAGATTTGCAGATAGAGGCAAGAGAGGTGCAGAAAGAGGCAGGATAGGTGCAGAAAGAGGGAAGAGGGGTGCAGAAAGAGGGAAGAGGGGTGCAGAAAGAGGCAAGAGGGGTGCAGAAAGAAGCAACAGAGGTGCAGAAAGAGGACAAGCAGAAGTGCAGAAAGAGGCAAGAGAGGTGCAGAAACAGGCAGCGAGAGGTGCAGAAAGAGGGAACAGAGGTACAGAAAGAGGCAAGAGAGGTGCAGAAAAAGGGAAGAAGGGTGCAGAAAGAGGCAAGAGGGGTGCAGAAAGAAGCAAGAGAGGTGCAGAAAGAGGCAAGAGAAGTGCAGAAAGAAGCAACAGAGGTAGAGACAGAGGCAAGAGGGGTGCAGCAAGAGGCAACAGGGGTGCAGAAAGAGGCAAGAGAGGTGCAGAAAGAGACAAAAGAAGTGCAGAAAGAAGCAACAGAGGTGCAGAAAGAGGCAAGCAGGGTGCAGAAAGAGGCAAGAGGGGGTGCAGAAAGAGGAAAGAGAAGTGCAGAAAGAAGCAACAGAGGTGCAGAAAGAGGCATGAGGGGTGCAGAAAGAGGCAAGAGAGGTGCAGAAAGAAGCAAGAGAAGTGCAGAAAGAAGCAACAGAGGTGCAGAAAGAGGCAAGAGGGGTGCAGAAAGAAGGAAGAGGGGTGCAGAAAGAGGCAACAGGGGTGCAGAAAGAAGCAAGAGAGGTGCAGAAAGAAGCAACAAGAGGTGCAGAAAGAAGCAACAGAGGTGCAGAAAGAAGCAAGAGAGGTGCAGAAAGAGGCAACAGAGGTGCAGAAAGAAGCAAGAGGGGTGCAGAAAGAGGCAACAGAGGTGCAGAAAGAGGCAAGACAGGTACAGCAAGAGGGAAGAGGGGTGCAGAATGAGGCAAGAGAAGTGCAGAAAGAGACAAGAGAGATGCAGAAACAGGCAAGAGAGGTGCAGAAAGAGGGAAGAGGGGTGCAGAAAGAGGCAAGAGGAGCTGCAGAAAGAGGCAAGAAGAGGTGCAGAAAGAGGCAAGAGGGGTGCAGAAAGAGGCAAGAGAGGTGCAGAAAGAAGCAAGAGAAGTGCAGAAAGAAGCAACAGAGGTGCAGAAAGAGGCAAGAGGGGTGCAGAAAGAGAAGAGGGGTGCAGAAAGAGGCACGAGGAGTGCAGAAAGAAGCAAGAGAGGTGCAGAAAGAGGCAAAAGAAGTGCAGAAAGAAGCAACAGAGATGCAGAAAGAGGCAAGAGGAGTGCAGAAAGAGGCAAGAGAGGTGACAGAAAGAGGCAACAGAGGTGCAGAAAGAGGCAAGAGAGGTGCAGAAAGAAGCAAGAGAAGTGCAGAAAGAAGACAAGAGAAGTGCAGAAAGAGGCAACAGAGGTGCAGAAAGAGGCAAGAGAGGTGCAGAAAGAAGGAAGAGGGGTGCAGAAAGAAGCAAGAGGGGTGCAGAAAGAAGCAATAGAGGTGCAGAAAAAAGCAAAAGAGGTGCAGAAAGAAGCAAGAGAAGTACAGAAAGAAGCAACAGAGGTGCAGAAAGAGGCAAGAGGGGTGCAGAAAGAGGCAAGAGAAGTGCAGAAAGAAGGAACAGAGGTGCAGAAAGAGGCGAAGCAGAGGTGCAGAAAGAGGCAAGAGAGGTGCAGAAAGAAGGAAGAGAGGTGCAGAAAGAAGCAAGAGAAGTGCAGAAAGAAGCAACAAAGGAGCAGAAAGAGGCAAGAGAGGTGCAGAAAGAGGGAAGAAGGGTGCAAAAAGAGGCAAGGGGGAGCAGAAATAAGCAAGAGAGGTGCAGAAAGAAGCAAGAGAAGTGCAGAAAGAACCAACAGAGATGCAGAAAGAGGCAAGCCGGGTGCAGAAAGAGGCAAGAGAAGTGCAGAAAGAAGCAACAGAGGTGCAGAAAGAGGAGCGAAGAGAGGATGTGCAGAAAGAGGCAAGAGAAGTGCAGAAAGAAGCAACAGAGGTGCAGAAAGCAGCAAGAGAAGTGCAGAAAGAGGCAACAGAGGTGCAGAAAGAGGCAAGAGAGGTGCAGAAAGAGGCAAGAGAAGTGCAGAAAGAAGCAACAGAGGTGCAGAAAGAGGCAAGAGAAGTGCAGAAAGAGACAAGAGAGGTGCAGAAAGAGGCAAGAGAGGTGCAGAAAGAAGCAAGAGAGGTGCAGAAAGAGGCAAGAGAAGTGCAGAAAGAAGCAACAGAGGTGCAGAAAGAGGGAAGAAAGGTGCAGAAAGAGGCAAGAGGGGTGCAGAAAGAAGCAAGAGAGGTGCAGAAAGAAGCAAAGAGAAGTGCAGAAAGAAGGAACAGAGGTGCAGAAAGAGGCAAGAGGGGTGCAGAAAGAGGCAAGATGGGTGCAGAAAGAGGCAAGAGAAGTGCAGAAAGAAGCAAGAGAGTTGCAGAAAGAGTGAAGAGGAGTGCAGAAAGAGGCAAAAGAGGTGCAGAAATAGGCAACAGAGGTGCAGAAAGAGGCAACAAAGGTGCAGAAACAGGCAAAAGAAGTGCAGAAAGAGGCAAGAGAAGTGCAGAAAGAGGGAAGAGAAGTGCAGAAAGAAGCAACCGAGGTGCAGAAAGAGGCAAGAGAAGTGCAGAAAGAAGCAACAGAGGTGCAGAAAGAGGCAAGAGGGGTGCAGAAAGAGGCAAGAGGAGTGCAGAAAGAAGCAAGAGAGGTGCAGAAAGAAGCAAGAGAAGTGCAGAAAGAAGGAACAGAGGTGCGGAAAGAGGCAGGGGTGCAGAAAGAGGGAAGAGAGGTGCAGAAAGAGGCAAGAGGGGTGCATAAAGAAGCAATAGAGATGCAGAAAGAAGCAAGAGTAGTGCAGAAAGAAGCAACAGAGGTGATGAAAGAGGCAAGGGGGTGCAGAAAGAAGCAAGAAGGATACAGAAAGAAGCAAGAGAGGTGCAGAAAGAAACAAACGAAGGGCAGAAAGTAGCAACAGAGGTGCAGAAAGAGGCCGGGGGTACAGAAAGAGGGAAGAGATGTGCAGAAAGAGGCAAGAGAGGTGCAGAAAGAGGGAAGAGGGGTGCAGAAAGAGGCAAGAGGGGTGCAGAAAGAAGCAAGAGAGGTGCAGAAAGAAGCAAGAGAAGTGCAGAAAGAGGCAACAGAGGTGCAGAAACAGGCAAGAGAGGTGCAGAAAGAGGGAACAGAGGTGCAGAAAGAGGCAAGAGGGGTGCAGAAAGAGGGAAGAGGGGTGCAGAAAGAGGCAAGAGGGGTGCAGAAAGAGGCAAGGGAGGTGTAGAAAGAGTCACGAGAAGTGCAGAAAGAAGCAAGAGAGGTGCAGAAAGAGGGAAGAGGGGTGTAGAAAGAGACAAGAGAGGTACAGTAAGAAACAAGAGAAGTGCTGAAAGAGGCAAGAGAAGTGCAGAAAGAATCAACAGAAGTGCAGAAAGAGGCAAGGGAGGTGTAGAAAGAGGGAAGAGGGGTGCAGAAAGAGGCAAGAGAGGTGCAGAAAGAAGCAAGCAGAGGTGCAGAAAGAGGCAAGAGGGGTGCAGAAAGAGGCAAGAGAGGTGCAGAAAGAAGCAAGAGAAGTGCAGAAAGAAGCAACAGATGTACAGAAAGAGGCAAGAGGGGTGCAGAAAGAAGGAAGAGGGTGCAGAAAGAGGCACAAGGAGTGCAGAAAGAAGCAAGAGAGGTGCAGAAAGAAGCAACAAGAAGTGCAGAAAGAAGCAACAGAGGTGCAGAAAGAAGCAAGAGAAGTGCAGAAAGAAGCAAGAGAAGTACAGAAAGAAGCAACAGAGGTGCAGAAAGAGGGAAGAGGGGTGCAGAAAGAGGCAAGAGGGGTGAAGAAAGAAGCAAGAGAGATGCAGAAAGAAACAAAAAAAGTGCAGAAAGAATCAACAGAGGTGCAGAAAAAGACAAGCGGGGTGCAGAAAGAGGGAAGATGGGTGCAGAAAGAGGCAAGAGAAGTCCAGAAAGAAGCAGCAGAGATGCAGAAAGGGGTAAGAGGGGTGGAGAAAGAGGCAAGAGAGGTGCAGAAAGAAACAAGAGAAGTGCAGAAAGAAGCAACAGATTTACTGAAAGAGGTAAGAGGGGTGCGGGAAGAGGGGTGCAGAAAGAGGCACAAGGAGTGCAGAAAGAAGCAAGAGAGGTGCAGAAAGAAGCAACAAGAAGTGCAGAAAGAAGCAACAGAGATGCAGAAAGAGGCAAGAGGAGTGCAGAAATGAAGCAAGAGAAGTACAGAAAGAAGCAACAGAGGTGCAGAAAGAGGCAAGAGAGGTGCAGAAAGAAGCAAGAGAGGTGCAGAAAGAAGCAAGAGAAGTGCAGAAAGAAGCAACAGATGTACCGAAAGAGGCAAGAGAGGTGCAGAAAGAAGGAAGAGGGGTGCAGAAAGAGGCACAAGGAGTGCAGAAAGAAGCAAGAGAGGTGCAGAAAGAAGCAACGAGAAGTACAGAAAGAAGCATCAGAGATGCAGAAAGAAGCAAGAGAGGTGCAGAAATGAGGCAAGAGAAGTGCAGAAAGAAGCAACAGAGGTGCAAAAAGAGGGAAAAGAGGTGCAGAAAGAGGCAAGAGAAGTGTAGAAAGAAGAAACAGAAATGCAAAAAGAGGGAACAGAGGTGGAGAACGAGGCAAGAGGGGTGCAGAAAGAAGCAAGAGAGGTGCAGAAAGAAACAAAAGAAGTGCAGAAAGAAGGAACAGAGGTGCAGAAAGAGCCAAGAGGGGTGCAGAAAGTAGGGAAGAGCGATGCAGAAAGAGGCACAAGGGGTGCAGAAAGAAGCAAGAGAGGTGCAGAAAGAAGCAAGAGATGTGCAGAAAGAGGCAACAGACGTGCAGAAAGAAGGAAGAGGGGTAGCAGAAAGAGGCAAGAGAAGTGTAGATAGAAGCAACAGACATGCATAAAGGAGAAGAGGGATGGAGAAAGAGGCAAGAGGGGTGCAGAAAGAAGCAAGAGAGGTGCAGAAAGAAACAAAAGAAGTGCAGAAAGAGGCAAGAGGGTGCAGAAAGAGGCAAGAGAGGTGCAGAAAGAAACAAGAGAAGTGCAGAAATAAGGAACAGAGGTGCAGAAAGAGGCAAGAAGAGTGCAGAAAGAGGGAAGAGGGGTGCAGAAAGATGCACGAGGGGTGCAGAAAGAAGCAAGAGAGGTGCAGAAAGAAGAAAGAGAAGTGCAGAAAGAAGCAACAGAGATGCAGAAAGAGGCAAGAGTGGTGGAGAAAGAGGAAAGAGGAGTGCAGAAAGAAGCAAGAGAGGTGCAGAAATAAGCAAAAGAAGTGCAGAAAGAAGGCAACAGAGGTGCAGAAAGAGGCAAGAGAGGTGCAGAAAGAGGGAAGATGGGTGCAGAAAGAGGCAAGAGAAGTGCAGAAAGAAGCAAGCAGAGATGCAGAAAGAGGGAAGAGGGGTGGAGAAAGAGGCATAGAGATGTGCAGAAATAAACAACAGAAGTGCAGAAAGAAGCAACAGAGGTGCAGAAAGAGGCAAGAGGGTTGCAGAAAGAGGGAAGAGGGGTACAGAAAGAGGCACGAGGAGTGCAGAAAGAAGCAAGAGAGGTGCATAAAAAGAAGCAAGAGAAGTGCAGAAAGAAGCAACAAAGATGCAGAAACGGGGAAGTGGGGTGGAGAAAGAGGCTAGTGGGATACAGAAAGAAGCAAGAGAGGTGCAGAAATAAATAAAAGAAGTGCAGAAAGAAGGGACAGAGGTGCAAAAAGAGGCAGGGAGTGCAGAAAGAGGGAAGAGAGGTGCAGAAAGAGGTAAGAGGGGTGCATAAAGAAGGCAAGAGGGGTGCAGAAAGAGGCAAGAGGGGTGCAGAAAGAAGCAACAGAGGTGCAGAAAGAGGAAAGAGAAGTGCAGAAAGAGGCAAGAGAGGTGCAGAAACAGGCAGGAGAGATGCAGAAAGAGGGAGCAGGGGTACAGAAAGAGGCAAGAGAGGTGCAAAAAGAGGCACGAGGGATGCAGAAAGAAGCAAGAGAAATTCAGAAAGATGCAACAGAGGTGCAGAAAGAGGAAAGAAGGCTGTAGAAAGAGGCACGAGGGGTGCAAAAAGAGGCACGAGGGATGCAGAAAGAAGCGAGAGAAGTGCAGAAAGATGCAACAGAGGTGCAGAAAGAGGCAAGAGAGGTGCAGAAAGAAGCAAGAGGGACGCAGAAAGAAGCAAGATAAATTCAGAAAGATGCAACAGAGGTGCAGAAAGAGGCAAGAGGGGTGCAACAAGAGGCACGAGGGATGCAGAAAGAAGCGAGAGTAATGCAGAAAGATGCAACAGAGGTGCAGAAAGAGGAAAGAAGGCTGTAGAAAGAGGCACGAGGGGTGCAAAAAGAGGCACGAGGGATGCAGAAAAAAGTGAGAGAAGTGCAGAAAGATGCAACAGAGGTGCAGAAAGAGGAAAAAAGGGTGTAGAAAGAGGGAAGAGGGGTGCAAAAAGAAGCAAGAGGGATGCAGAAAGAAGCAAGAGAAGTGCAGAAAGATGCAACAGAGGTGCAGAAAGAGGCAAGAGGGGTGCAAAAAGAGGCAAGAGGGATGCAGAAAGAAGCGAGAAAAGTGCAGAAAGATGCAACAGAGGTGCAGAACGAGGGAAGAAGGGTGCAGAAAGAGGCAAGAGGGGTGCAGAAAGAAGCAAGAGAGGATGCAGAAAGAAGCAAGAGAAGTGCAGAAAGATGCAACAGAGGTGTAGAAAGAGGCAAGAGGGGTGCAAAAAGAGGCAAGAGGGATACAGAAAGAAGCAAGAGAGGTGCAGAAAGAAACAAAAGAAGTGCAGAAAGAAGAAACAGAGGTGCAGAAAGAGGCAGGGGGTACAGAAAGAGGGAAGAGAGGTGCAGAAAGAGGTAAGAGAGGTGCAGAAAGAGTGAAGAAGGGTAGAAAGAAAGAGGCAAGAGGGGAGCAGAAAGAAGCAACAGAGGTGCAGAAAGAAGAAAGAGAAGTGCAGAAAGAGGCAAGAGAGGTGCAGAAACAGGCAGGAGAGGTGCAGAAAGAGGAAACAGGGGTACAGGAAGAGGCAAGAGAGGTGCAGAAAGAGGGAAGAAGGGTGCAGAAACAGGCAAGTGAGGTGGAGAAAGAGGCAAGAGAAGTGCAGAAAGATGCAACAGAGGGGCGGAAAAGGCAAGGGGGTGCAGAAAGAGGCGAGAGAAGTATAGAAAGAAGCAACAGAGATGCAGAAAGAGGGAAGAGGGGTGCAGAAAGAGGCAAGAGAGGTGCAGAAAGAAACAAGAGAATTACAGAAAGAAGCAATAGAGGTGCAGAAAGAGGGAAGAGGGGTGGAGAAAGAGGCAAGAGAGATGCAGAAAGAAACAAGAGAAGTGCAGAAAGAAGCAACAGATTTACTGAAAGAGGCAAGAGGGGTGCAGAAAGAAGGAAGAGGGGTGCAGAAAGAGGCACAAGGAGTGCATAAAGAAGCAAGAGAGGTGCAGAAAGAAGCAACAAGAGTGCAGAAAGAAGCATCAGAGATGCAGAAAGAAGCAAGAGAAGTGCAGAATGAAGCAAGAGAAGTACAGAAAGAAGCAACAGAGGTACAGAAAGAGGGAAAGGGGTGTAGAAAAAGGCAAGAGAAGTGTAGAAAGAAGAAACAGAGATGCAAAAAGAGGGAACAGAGGTGGAGAACGTGGCAAGAGGGGTGCAGAAAGAAGCAAGAGAGGTGCAGAAAGAAACAAAAGAAGTGCAGAAAGAAGGAACAGAGGTGCAGAAAGAGCCAAGAGGGGTGCAGAAGTAGGGAAGAGCGGTGCAGAAAGAGGCACAAGGGGTGCAGAAAGAAGCAAGAGAGGTGCAGAAAGAAGCATGAGATGTGCAGAAAGAAACAACAGACGTGCAGAAAGAAGGAAGAGGGGTAGAGAAAGAGGCAAGAGAAGTGTAGATAGAAGCAACAGACATGCATAAAGGGAGAAGAGGGATGGAGAAAGAGGCAAGAGGGGTGCAGAAAGAAGCAAGAGAGGTGCAGAAAGAAACAAAAGAAGTGCAGAAAGAGGCAGGGGTTGCATAAAGAGGGAGGAGAGGTGCAGAAAGAAACAAATGAAGTGCAGAAATAAGGAACAGAGGTGCAGAAAGAGGCAAGAAGAGTGCAGAAAGAGAGACGAGGGATGCAGAATGAGGCACGAGGGGTGTAGAAAGAAGCAAGAGAGGTGCAGAAAGAAGAAAGAGAAGTGCAGAAAGAAGCAACAGAGATGCAAAAAGGGGGAACAATGGTGGAGAAAGAGGAAAGAGGGGTGCAGAAAGAAGCAAGAGAGGTGCAGAAAGAAATAAAAAAAAGTGCAGAAAGAAGGAACAGAGGTGCAGAAAGAGGCAAGAGGGGTGCAGAAAGAGGGAAGATGGGTGCAGAAAGAGGCAAGAGAAGTCCAGAAAGAAGCAACAGAGATGCAGAAAGGGGGAAGAGGGGTGGAGAAAGAGGCTAGAGATGTTCAGAAATAAACAAGAGAAGTGTAGAAAGAAGCAACAGAGGTGCAGAAAGAGGCAAGAGGGTTGCAGAAAGAAGCAAGAGAGGTGCAAAAAAAGAAGCAAGAGAAGTGCAGAAAGAAGCAACAGAGATGCAGAAACGGGGAAGTGGGGTAGAGAAAGAGGCAAGTGGGATACAGAAAGAAGCAAGAGAGGTACAGAAATAAATAAAGGAAGTGCAGAAAGAAGGGACAGAGGTGCAAAAAGAGGCAGGGAGTGCAGAAAGAGGGAAGAGAGGTGAAGAAAGAGGTAAGAGAGGTGCAGAAAGAGTAAAGAAGGGTACAGAAAGAGGCAAGAGGGGTGCAGAAAGAAGCAACAGAGGTGCAGAAAGAGGAAAGAGAAGTGCAGAAAGAGGCAAGAGAGGTGCAGAAACAGGCAGGAGAGGTGCAGAAAGAGGGAGCAGGGGTACAGAAAGAGGCAAGAGAGGTGCAGAAAGAAGAAAGAGGGATGCAGAAAGAAGGAAGAGAAATTCAGAAAGATGCAACAGAGGTGCAGAAAGAGGCAAGAGAGGTGCAGAAAGAAGCAAGAGGGACGCAGAAAGAAGCAAGAGAAATTCAGAAAGATGCAACAGAGGTGCAGAAAGAGGCAAGAGGGGTGCAAAAAGAGGCACGAGGGATGCAGAAAGAAGCGAGAGAAGTGCAGAAAGATGCAACAGAGGTGCAGAAAGAGGAAAGAAGGGTGCAGAAAGAGGCACGAGGGGTGCAAAAAGAGGCACGAGGGATGCAGAAAGAAGTGAGAGAAGTGCAGAAAGATGCAACAGAGGTGCAGAAAGAGGAAAGAAGGGTGTAGAAAGAGGCAAGAGGGGTGCAGAAAGAAGCAAGAGGGATGCAGAAAGAAGCAAGAGAAGTGCAGAAAGATGCAACAGAGGTGCAGAAAGAAGAAAGAGGGATGCAGAAAGAAGGAAGAGAAATTCAGAAAGATGCAACAGAGGTGCAGAAAGAGGCAAGAGAGGTGCAGAAAGAAGCAAGAGGGACGCAGAAAGAAGCAAGAGAAATTCAGAAAGATGCAACAGAGGTGCAGAAAGAGGCACGAGGGGTGCAAAAAGATGCAAGAGGGATGCAGAAAGAAGCAAGAGAAGTGCAGAAAGATGCAACAGAGGTGCAGAAAGAGGGAAGAAGGGTGTAGAATGAGGCAAGAGGGGTGCAGAAATAAGCATGAGGGATGCAGAAAGAAGCAAAAGAAGTGCAGAAAGATGCAACAGAGGTGTAGAAAGAGGCAAGAGGGGTGCAAAAAGAGGCAAGAGGGATACAGAAAGAAGCAAGAGAGGTGCAGAAAGAAACAAAAGAAGTGCAGAAAGAAGGAACAGAGGTGCAGAAAGAGGCAGGGGGTACAGAAAGAGGGAAGAGAGGTGCAGAAAGAGGTAAGAGAGGTGCAGAAAGAGTGAAGAAGGGTAGAAAGAAAGAGGCAAGAGGGGAGCAGAAAGAAGCAACAGAGGTGCAGAAAGAAGAAAGAGAAGTGCAGAAAGAGGCAAGAGAGGTGCAGAAACAGGCAGGAGAGGTGCAGAAAGAGGGAACAGGGGTACAGGAAGAGGCAAGAGAGGTGCAGAAAGAGGGAAGAAGGGTGCAGAAACAGGCAAGTGAGGTGGAGAAAGAGGCAAGAGAAGTGCAGAAAGATGCAACAGAGGGGCGGAAAAGGCAAGGGGGTGCAGAAAGAGGCGAGAGAAGTATAGAAAGAAGCAACAGAGATGCAGAAAGGGGGAAGAGGGGTGGAGAAAGAGGCAAGAGAGGTGCAGAAAGAAACAAGAGAATTACAGAAAGAAGCAATAGAGGTGCAGAAAGAGGGAAGAGGGGTGGAGAAAGAGGCAAGAGAGGTGCAGAAAGAAACAAGAGAAGTGCAGAAAGAAGCAACAGATTTACTGAAAGAGGCAAGAGGGGTGCAGAAAGAAGGAAGAGGGGTGCAGAAAGAGGCACAAGGAGTGCATAAAGAAGCAAGAGAGGTGCAGAAAGAAGCAACAAGAGTGCAGAAAGAAGCATCAGAGATGCAGAAAGAAGCAAGAGAGGTGCAGAATGAAGCAAGAGAAGTACAGAAAGAAGCAACAGAGGTGCAGAAAGAGGGAAGAGGGGTGTAGAAAAAGGCAAGAGAAGTGTAGAAAGAAGAAACAGAGATGCAAAAAGAGGGAACAGAGGTGGAGAACGTGGCAAGAGGGGTGCAGAAAGAAGCAAGAGAGGTGCAGAAAGAAACAAAAGAAGTGCAGAAAGAAGGAACAGAGGTGCAGAAAGAGCCAAGAGAGGTGCAGAAGTAGGGAAGAGCGGTGCAGAAAGAGGCACAAGGGGTGGAGAAAGAAGCAAGAGAGGTGCAGAAAGAAGCATGAGATGTGCAGAAAGAAACAACAGACGTGCAGAAAGAAGGAAGAGGGGTAGAGAAAGAGGCAAGAGAAGTGTAGATAGAAGCAACAGACATGCATAAAGGGAGAAGAGGGATGGAGAAAGAGGCAAGAGGGGTGCAGAAAGAAGCAAGAGAGGTGCAGAAAGAAACAAAAGAAGTGCAGAAAGAGGCAGGGGGTGCAGAAAGAGGCAAGAGAGGTGCAGAAAGAAACAAAAGAAGTGCAGAAATAAGGAACAGAGGTGCAGAAAGAGGCAAGAAGAGTGCAGAAAGAGAGACGAGGGGTGCAGAATGAGGCACGAGGGGTGTAGAAAGAAGCAAGAGAGGTGCAGAAAGAAGAAAGAGAAGTGCAGAAAGAAGCAACAGAGATGCAAAAAGGGGGAACAATGGTGGAGAAAGAGGCAAGAGGTGTGCAGAAAGAAGCAAGAGAGGTGCAGAAAGAAACAAAAAAAGTGCAGAAAGAAGGAACAGAGGTGCAGAAAGAGGCTAGAGAGGTGCAGAAAGAGGTAAGATGAGTGCAGAAAGAGGCAAGAGAAGTCCAGAAAGAAGCAACAGAGATGCAGAAAGGGGGAAGAGGGGTGGAGAAAGAGGCTAGAGATGTTCAGAAATAAACAAGAGAAGTGCAGAAAGAAGCAACAGAGGTGCAGAAAGAGGCAAGAGGGTTGCAGAAAGAGGGAAGAGGGGTACAGACAGAGGCACGAGGAGTGCAGAAAGAAGCAATTGAGGTGCAAAAAAAGAAGCAAGAAAAGTGCAGAAAGAAGCAACAGAGATGCAGAAACGGGGAAGTGGGGTGGAGAAAGAGGCAAGTGGGATACAGAAAGAAGCGAGAGGTACAGAAATAAATAAAAGAAGTGCAGAAAGAAGGGACAGAGGTGCAAAAAGAGGCAGGGAGTGCAGAAAAGGGAAGAGAGGTGAAGAAAGAGGTAAGAGAGGTGCAGAAAGAGTAAAGAAGGGTACAGAAAGAGGCAAGAGGGGTGCAGAAAGAAGCAACAGAGGTGCAGAAAGAGGAAAGAGAAGTGCAGAAAGAGGCAAGAGAGGTGCAGAAACAGGCAGGAGAGGTGCAGAAAGAGGGAGCAGGGGTACAGAAAGAGGCAAGAGAGGTGTAGAAAGAAGAAAGAGGGATGCAGAAAGAAGGAAGAGAAATTCAGAAAGATGCAACAGAGGTGCAGAAAGAGGCAAGAGAGGTGCAGAAAGAAGCAAGAGGGACGCAGAAAGAAGCAAGAGAAATTCAGAAAGATGCAACAGAGGTGCAGAAAGAGGCAAGAGGGGTGCAAAAAGAGGCACGAGGGATGCAGAAAGAAGCGAGAGAAGTGCAGAAAGATGCAACAGAGATGCAGAAAGAGGAAAGAAGGGTGTAGAAAGAGGCACGAGGGGTACAAAAAGAGGCAAGAGGGATGCAGAAAGAAGTGAGAGAAGTGCAGAAAGATGCAACAGAGGTGCAGAAAGAGGAAAGAAGGGTGTAGAAAGAGGCAAGAGGGGTGCAGAAAGAAGCAAGAGGGATGCAGAAAGAAGCAAGAGAAGTGCAGAAAGATGCAACAGAGGTGCAGAAAGAGGCAAGAGGGGTGCAAAAAGAGGCAAGAGGGATGCAGAAAGAAGCGAGAGAAGTGCAGAAAGATGCAACAGAGGTGTAGAAAGAGGCAAGAGGGGTGCAAAAAGAGGCAAGAGGGATACAGAAAGAAGCAAGAGAGGTGCAGAAAGAAACAAAAGAAGTGCAGAAAGAAGGAACAGAGGTGCAGAAAGAGGCAGGGGGTACAGAAAGAGGGAAGAGAGGTGCAGAAAGAGGTAAGAGAGGTGCAGAAAGAGTGAAGAAGGATAGAAAGAAAGAGGCAAGAGGGGAGCAGAAAGAAGCAACAGAGGTGCAGAAAGAAGAAAGAGAAGTGCAGAAAGAGGCAAGAGAGGTGCAGAAACAGGCAGGAGAGGTGCAGAAAGAGGGAACAGGGGTACAGGAAGAGGCAAGAGAGGTGCAGAAAGAGGGAAGAAGGGTGCAGAAACAGGCAAGTGAGGTGGAGAAAGAGGCAAGAGAAGTGCAGAAAGATGCAACAGAGGTGCGGAAAGAGGCAAGAGGGTGCAGAAAGAGGCGAGAGAAGTATAGAAAGAAGCAACAGAGATGCAGAAAGGGGGAAGAGGGGTGGAGAAAGAGGCAAGAGAGGTGCAGAAAGAAACAAGAGAATTACAGAAAGAAGCAATAGAGGTGCTGAAAGAGGCAAGAGGGGTGCAGAAAGAGGGAAGAGGGGTGCAGAAAGAGGCACAAGGAGTGCAGAAAGAAGCAAGAGAGGTGCAGAAAGAAGCAACAGAAGTGCAGAAAGAAGCAACAAAGGTGCAAAAAGAGGCAAGAGAAGTGCAGAAAGAGGCAAGAGAGGTGCAGAAACAGGCAGGAGAGGTGCAGATAGAGGGAACAGGGGTGCATAAAGAGGCAAGAGAGGTGCAGAAAGAGGGAAGAAGGGTGCAGAAAGAGGCACAAGGGGTGCAGAAAGAAGCAAGAGGGGTGAAAAAAGAAACAAAAGAAGTGCAGAAAGAAGGAGCAGAGGTGCAGAAACTGGCAAGACTGGTGCAGAAAGAGAGAAGCGAGGTACAGAAAGAGGCATGGGAGTTGCACAAAGAGGGAAGAAGGGTGCAGAAAGAGGCAAGGGGGTGCAGAAAGAAGCAAGAGAGGTGCAAATAGAGCAAGAGAAATGCAGAAAGAAGCAACAGAGGTGCAGAAAGAAGCAAGAGGGGTGCAGAAAGAGGCAAGAGAAGTGCAGAAAGAAGCAACAGAGGTGCAGAAAGAGGCAAGAGAAGTGCAGAAAGAGGCAATAGAGGTGCACAAACAGGCTGGGGAGGTGCAGAAAGAGGGAAGAAGGGTGCAGAAAGAGGCAAGAGGGGTGCAGAAAGAAGCAAGTGAGGTGCAGAAAGTGGAAGAGATATGCAGAAAGAGGCAAGACAAGTGCAGAAAAAGAAAGAAAGGTGCAGAAAGAAGCAACAGAATTGCAGAAAGATGCAAGAGAGGTGCAGAAAGAAGCAAGAGTGGTTTGCACACCATTAGTACCAATTTAACACCCACATTTAGCAATAAGTAACAGGTGACCATTCTAGGTTTGCAAATGGTCTTCCACCACACTGTAACACTTGACACTGCATTTTTGTTAACGTTTTAGCCGTTTGAGCTAGAAACAAAGTTTTTTTTTTACAAATCTGCAGATTATGCAGCAGATGATGGATTATGTGGCAAATGCGGAAAATGTATAATTGTGCAAAAGCCGGTGCAGCCAAACAGTCGCATAATTCCAGTGGCCCTGCTCATACCTCTGACTAGGTCCAGAAGTGCTCCTCAGTGGTTCCTTATTTTTTTGTGTGTCATTGAGTTTATAGTTTAGCTTCTATGGAAACGAGGAAGACTAATCCTGAGGTTACCACTCCACAACACAGACTACCATACCACATAATTACTCTCCATAACATATAATCCCACTCTACATAATTCCTATACACTAAATACTATATACTTTCTATCCACATAATTTCACTGCACAACATACCACATAATTCCACTACACACAACCTACATCCACTCCACTTCAAAAAACATTAGTAAAAAACTTTTACATTTACAATGCCAATAGCTCTAACTCTTGCAAATGCGAGACCTATTACATTACAAATGCTTCTTTAACCGGTAGTCGCGTTTGCAGAGTGGTGGAGAAAGGGGGCTAGGCCTCCGACCAGCGCTCAGGAATTCTGCTCCGTAGGACTTACCGTAGGTACCAAGAGGGCTTCTTGGCCGCCAAAGTAGCTCAGGAGTAAAGTGGACTTCATCCCCCAACCAGTAGTGTGCCAGGAGGCGCGTTTGCAGAGTGGTGGTGAAAGGGAAGCGTAGCCTCCAAAGACCTCTTAGCAATCCCACTGTGTGGGACTTACTGGAGGTAACAGGAGGGGTAGTTAGCCCCCAACGACAACCTTGGGGGCAAACCACCCCTTCTATTACCTCCAGTAAGTCACACACAGCAGCATTGGTAAGTTCTCATAGCAGGCCATGCCCCCTTTGCCCACTAGTCTGCAAAAGCGCTCCCTGGCACTCTCTTGGATGGAGATTGAAGTCCCCTTCACTGCTGGGGGTCCTTAGGGGCCAACACGCCTACCTGTTACCTCCAGTAAGCCCCACACAGTGGTATTGCTGAGAGGTAGACACAGGCCATGCCCCCTTTCTCCACCACTCTGCAAACACGCCTCCTGGCACACTCTTGGTTGGGGGATGAAGTCCCCTTGCCTCCTGAGGGTCCCTGGAGGCCACCTAGCCCTCCTGTTATCTCTAGTAAGCCCCACACAGCTGGACTGCTGAGAGTGGTCCGAGGCCACGCCCCCTTTTTACACCACTCTGCAAATGCGCCTCTTCGCGCACTGCTGCTCAGGGGGTGAAGTCCACTGCAGTCCTGAGGTCCTCCATTTACACCATTTGAAAAAAAGCACGCTTTCTGAACCAAGAGCTACCTTTTTGCTAAATTTGGTGTAATTCCGTTCAGCAGTTCGGGCTGTAGCTTTCTCCAAAATTTGCTATGGAAATTAACATGGAGAAAACACGTTTTGGGACCCCACCTTTTCTCTTGGCCCCCGCTTGACGAATCACCCTGAAACTTTCAAGACAGGAGATGACTGGAGCGCCCCATTAATTTTGAAAATTTCACGAAGATTCGTCAAACGGCGCCACATATATGTATATTTGTATATACTTTTTGCATGTATATATATTTATGTATATATATATATATTTATATATATATATATATTCACTGAAAAAACCATAGGTTTTAGGGACAGTTATAGTTAGTTGGACATTGCACTCGTACAAAACCCGTGAAATTCCCCCGTTATAGTTAGTCCAGCTAACTATAACTCGCGCCCGCAATGCACTGCTGATGACATCACATATTACATCACTCATGACATGGTCAGTGACATCACTGATGACATCACTGATGACATCTCAAATGACATCACTGATGACATCACTGATGACATCATCCAGTGACTGTGTGTTTCTGTAAAGTTTAAATATTTTTAATATATATAGGAAAAGACGTATTGAAGAATGAGTGGGTGTGTAAGTGTCTGTATGGATGATTTAGTAGGTGCGTGACTGACTCTATAAGTGAGTGATTTAACGTATCTTACTGAATGCATGGGTTAGTGACTAAACTGGGTGAATGTCTGTATCCGTCTGTCTGTTGCTGTGTAAGTGGCTGCATGTGTTTGTGAATAGCTACATGAGTGTCTATATGAGTTATTGAATGCTTGTCTGAGTATCTGTATGGGTGCCTGAGTGTTTGTGTGGGAGGGGTGTGTGCAACTCTGTGCATAGATGTGTGAGTGGGTGATTCACTGGGTGGATGGTTTCAAGAGTGCAACTGTGATAGACTGTATGGGTGGGTAAGTGTGTGTAAGAGTGTGTTAGTGAGTGAATGTATGTCCCAGTGGTACATGTGTGAGTAACTACATATGTGAAAGGCAGTATATATGTGTGTTGGAGTATATAAATAGCTATAAGCGAGAGTGAGTGATTGTGATAGTGGCTGTATGGATGAGTGTGTGCTTGTATCAGTGATTGTATAAGAGCGTAAGAATGTGCTACTATTTGTATGAGTAAGTGAGCTGGTGTGTGTATAACTGTATAGGTGGGTAAATGGTAGTGTGTTTAATTATTTGCATGACTGACTAGGTGTGTGAGTACCTCTATGGATGAGTGGCGGTGTTTGAGTGTCTATATAGGAGTATGAGTGCATATGATAGTCCTGTACTGAGTGACCGTAAGTATGAGTGACTGTACGGGTGAGTGAGTGGATGTGTGCGTAGACCTAAGAATCAGTGAGTGGGTATGTAGTTATTGGTGTTGGAGTGTCTATGGTTTTGCGAATGGCAGTCTGTAATTTAGAGTGGGTGTATCAAAGGTTATATTAGGGTGTGAGGAGGTGCATGAGATTATCACGTGGATGATGTCATCAGTGATGTCATTTGAGATGTCATCAGTGATGTCATCAGTGATGTCACTGACCATGTCATGAGTGATGTAATATGTGACGTCATCAGCAGTGCATTGCGGGGCGCGAGTTATAGTTAGCTGGACTAACTATAACGGGGAATTTCACGGGTTTTGTACGAGTGCAATGTCCAACTAACTATAACTGTCCCTAAAACCTATGGTTTTTTCAGTGAATTTCAAAGGTTTTTTAAATGCTAATTTGTAACTATAATGTCCCTGAAACCTATGGTTTTTTCAGTGAATTTCAAAGGTTTTTTAAATGCTAATTTGTAACTATAACATGTCTGAAACCTACAGTTTTTTCAGTGAATTTCAAAGGATTTGTAAATGACAATTTTTAAATGTATTAATTGTTATATACATTTTTTTCATACTGATTTCCAAATTTTTTAGAAACAATTTTTTTTACATATTTTATTTTTTAAATTACATTGTAATTACATTATACATTACATTACAAAAATACTTTCTTAGAATGAATTACTTTAGTTTAATTACTTTGCACATAGGCAATAGACTTTTAAGTACAGTAGTTACAGTTGTTGCAATGGGCAACACATTTTCAAACACAATGCAACATTCAGCTCAATGTGAATTTCTAGTTAAATGCAATTAGTTACTTTATGGATTACTTTTCTAACCACATTACTGGATCCTAGATTCAGTCCTGGGACATCTCCTGTAAACAGTTGAGTAAAAGCGTTTTGGTTACAGTCGTGATTTTTAAGGAATATTATTGTACTTTAAAAGTTCACACTTAGAAACTTTTTCTCATAGAATCACCAATGTTATCCTATGGAAGGAAATTCACTTAGAAGTTAAAAACTGTTATCGTTACTTTTTCTTACTCAGTGTTGGATCCTGGATCCAGCACTGGTGCATCTCCTGTAAACAGTTGAAAGAATGCGTTTAAGTCATACAGGCGATTTTTTAGGAATATTTGTAGTTTGTGAAAATCGACACTTTGAAACTTTTCTGCTGAAAACCAGACAATGATATCCTATGGAAGGAAATTCAAGTTACTGGTAAGTACGGTTAAAATTACTTTTCAGGATCAGTACTGGGCTGAAAGATGCAGCACTGAGGTCTCTCCTGATAACAGGTTAGTAAATCGGAATTCGTATTTCGGCTTATTTTAGAGGAATATTTTAAAGTTCCAAAACTCCACACTTAGAAGAATTTCCAAGTGAAACCAGTCAATGTTAGCCTATGGAAGGAAATTCAAGTTACCGGTAAGTACGGTTAAAATTACTTTTGAGGATCAGTACTGGGCTGAAAGATGCAGCACTGAGGTCTCTCCTGATAACAGGTGAGTAAATCAGAATTCGTATTTCGGCTGATTTTAGAGGAATATTTTAAAGTTCCAAAACTCCACACTTAGAAGAATTTCCAAGTGAAACCAGTCAATGTTAGCCTATGAAGGAAATTCAAGTTACCGGTAAGTACAGTTAAAATTACTTTTGAGGATCAGTACTGGGCTGAAAGATGCAGCACTGAGGTCTCTCCTGATAACAGGTGAGTAAATCGGAATTCGTATTTTGGCTGATTTTAGAGGAATATTTTAAAGTTCCAAAACTCAACACTTAGAAGAATTTCCAAGTGAAACCAGTCAATGTTAGCCTAAGAAGGAAATTCAAGTTACCGGTAAGTACGGTTAAAATTACTTTTCAGGACCAGTACTGGGCTGAAAGATGCAGCACTGAGGTCTCTCCTGATAACAGGTGAGTAAATCGGAATTCGGATTTCGGCTGATTTTAGAGGAATATTTTAAAGTTCCAAAACTCCACACTTAGAAGAATTTCCAAGTGAAACCAGTCAATGTTAGCCTATGGAAGGAAATTCAAGTTACTGGTAAGTACGATTAAAATTACTTTTCAGGACCAGTACTGGGCTGAAAGATGCAGCACTGAGGTCTCTCCTGATAACAGGTGAGTAAATCGGAATTCGGATTTCGGCTGATTTTAGAGGAATATTTTAAAGTTCCAAAACTCCACACTTAGAAGAATTTCCAAGTGAAACCAGTCAATGTTAGCCTATGAAGGAAATTCAAGTTACCGGTAAGTACGGTTAAAATTACTTTTCAGGACCAGTACTGGGCTGAAAGATGCAGCACTGAGGTCTCTCCTGATAACAGGTGAGTAAATCAGAATTCGTATTTCGGCTGATTTTAGAGGAATATTTTAAAGTTCCAAAACTCCACACTTAGAAGAATTTCCAAGTGAAACCAGTCTATGTTAGCCTATGGAAGGAAATTCAAGTTACTGGTAAGTACGATTAAAATTACTTTTCAGGACCAGTACTGGGCTGAAAGATGCAGCACTGAGGTCTCTCCTGATAACAGGTGAGTAAATCAGAATTCGGATTTCGGCAGATTTTAGAGGAATATTTGTATGTTTCAAAAATCAACACTTAGAAACTTTTTCAGCAAAAAGCAGGCAATGATATCCTATGGAAGGAAATTCAAGTTACCGGTAAGTACGGTTAAAATTACTTTTGAGGATCAGTACTGGGCTGAAAGATGCAGCACTGAGGTCTCTCCTGATAACAGGTGAGTAAATCGGAATTCGTATTTCGGCTGATTTTAGAGGAATATTTTAAAGTTCCAAAACTCCACACTTAGAAGAATTTCCAAGTGAAACCAGTCAATGTTAGCCTATGAAGGAAATTCAAGTTACCGGTAAGTACGGTTAAAATTACTTTTCAGGACCAGTACTGGGCTGAAAGATGCAGCACTGAGGTCTCTCCTGATAACAGGTGAGTAAATCAGAATTCGGATTTCGGCTGATTTTAGAGGAATATTTGCACAATGGTGAAGGGTGGGGGCGGGGCCTGAGGTAACATCTGTGCAAACGCGCCCCGTGGCGCGTTTTAAGTTGGGAGATTAAGTCCCTTGAATCATGAGGGTCCCTACGGGCCAACTAGCCCACCAGGAACCTCCAGTATGCGCCAGGGGCTGCGTTGCAGAGACATGTACAGAGGCCACACCCTTTTACACCTCTCTGCAACGCAGCTCTGTGGCGCTTTCTGGACGTACCTGTTGGGCTAGTTGGCCCCAGGGACCCTCAGGATTGAAGGGGATTTAATTCCCCATCTTAAAATGAGCCACGGGGCCTGTTTGCACACATGTCACCTGAAGCCCCGCCCTCCCTTCACCACTGTGCAAACGCGCCCGTGGCACGTTTTAAGTCGGGGATTAACTCCTTGAATCCTGAGGGTCCCTGGGGTGCAACTAGCCCACCATATACCTCCAAAAGCGCCACAGAGCTGCGTTGCAGAGAGGTGTAAAAGGGGCGTGGCCTCTGTACACCTCTCTGCAAGGCAGCCCCTGGCGCATACTGGAGGTTCCTGGTGGGCTAGTTGGCCCCCAGGGACCCCCAGTATTCAAGGGAATTCGTTCCCCTCTGCAAACGCGCCAGGGGGCGCGTTTGCAGAGTGGTGAAGGAAGGGGCGGGGCCTGCGGGCCCGATCGTTTTTTTTTTTCTTCCCCCTGAAGGGGGCTGTGTGGCCCCCTTCATTTTTCCTATTTTTAGGCCCTGGGGACCCCATCCCCCAGGGCCTTACCCCTTCTTTTTAATTAAAATAAAATAAAAAAACGGGAAGGGGGCCGCGTGGCCCCCCTTCCCTGGGCCTGTATTGCCCCGGGGACCCCATCCCCGGGGCATGGCCTCTTTTTTCTTATTTGGAGGGGGCTGCGTGGCCCCCTCCTCAGGCCACTTAAGGCCCCGGGGACCCCATCCCCGGGGCCGGCCTTGCACTTTTTTTTTTTTTCCTTTGGGGAGGGGGCTGCGTGGCCCCCTCCCTGGCCACTATGGCCCCAGGGACCCCATCCCCCGGGGCCTGGCCTCTGGTTGGGGACTGTGGGGGTCCCCAATCCCCCACAGTCCCGCCCGGCTCCCCGTGTCCTACGGGAGCCGGCATTGCTTTCACACATGGGGAGCAGCTAACATGCTGCTCCCCATGTGGAAAGCAATCGGCTTGGATATTGGAAGAGAGCAGGTTTCCTGTCTCTCTTCCAATATCCAAAGCAAGTTTGCAATGACAGGACGGGAGCCGCGAGGCTCCGTCCTGTCATTGCAAACAGCAGTGTCCCGGGGTAGGCACCCCGGGACACTGCAGGAGCCGGCCCTGGGGGTGGCGGTCCCCAGGGCCATCAAGGGCTCCAGGAGGGGCCGCGCGGCCCCCTCCCTACATCAGCACAGCCCCGGGAGGTGGTGGTCCCCGGGGCTTGGGGGTCCAAAACGGACCCCCATTTTAATTTTTCTTAGTGCCCCGGGAGGTGGTGGTCCTCGGGCGTGTGGGGGGCTGGAGCCCCCCACACAGGTTTTTAATTTTAAAAAAGAAGCCCCGGGGAGGTGGTGGTCCCGGGGCTGCGGGAGGGCTCAGAGCCCTCCCGCTTCATTATACATAAAGCCCCGGGGGTGGTGGTCCCCGGGGCTTGGGGAGCCCTTAGAGGCCCCCACACATAAAATTAACCCCCCAGCATGCCCTCGGGACTTGGCCCACCCGGGGCCAATTAGCATCGAAGCGCGGGAGACCGCGCTTCGATTTTTTTTGGGCAGGGTTCTGAGCGCATCCTGCCGATTTAAAAAAAAAAAAAAAAGTTTTGCCCAGGGGTCCTTGTGGGACCCCCTGAGCAGACCTAGGGGTCAGGGTGTTTCTACCCTGCCCCCTTTGTGCGCTTTGCGCACTTGTTTCTGTCCCTCGGTTCTACCGAAGGATCAAAATGGCTGCCAACATTTCCTGAATCGGAATGTTGACAGCCAGCTGACAGCCAATTAACATGCAGCTCGTGCTCGGGAGGATCCGCGGCCCTAGATATCACTATCTTTTTACTTTTGATTTTCTCAGCAACTACTGAACGGATTTACACCATTTAACAAAAGGGTTCTTTCTGAACCAAGAACTACCTCTTTGCCAAATTTGGTGTAATTCCGTTCAGCAGTTCGGGCTGTAGCCGTGTCTAAAGTTTCCTATGGAAAATTGCATGGGAAAACGCGTTTTGGGACCCCCTTTTTCTCGGCCCCCGCTTGACGAATCCCCCGAGACTTTCAGGGTAGGAGCGGACCGGAGCGGGCCATAAAGTTTGAAAATTTTGCGAAGATACGTCAACCGGCAAGAGAGTTATTTCAAATAGAATGTCGCGGATTTCCTATGGATAATAGGTTGTAACTATAACTATCTACTGGCGACCGCCAGTAGATAATATATATATATATATATATACATATATACACATGCAAAAAGAACAATTGATGGACAAAATGCAGATCAATGTCATACATTCACCCCATTACAGAGATCTGGGCCTAAATCCATTGTCTTTTTGCTCCCCATTCCATTCCAGTTTGAAACCAGCCATATGCAAATCAGTCTTGAACCTGCTCCCTATGGGAACAGTCCACCCCGAACTGCCAGGTCAGGTCCTCCCTGGCCTGGAAACCAGCATCCTAGGACCAGTTTCAGGGTTTCTGCCGTCATCGTTCATTCTAGCTTGACTTCAGTGGCATAGAAAGCACGAGACCCACGTCTGGGTATACCCGTCCCACTCGGGGTGACAAATGCAAAAAGAACAATTGATGGACAGAATACAAAACAATGTCATACATTCCCTCCAGTACAGAGATCTGGGCCTAAATCCATTGTTTATATGCTTCCCATGCCATTCCAGTTTGAACCCAGCCATATGCAAATCAGTCTTGACTCTGTTCCCTATGGGAACAGTCCAGCCCGAACTGCCAGGCCAGGTTCTCCCTGGGATGAAAACAAACATCCTATGACCGGTTTCGGGGTTTCACCCCTCATCAGCCAGGTTAGCTTGACTCCAGTGGCATGGAGAGCACGCGACCCATGTCTGGGCATACCCATCCCAATCGGGGTGACAAATGCCAAAAGAACAAATGATGGACAGAATGCAGAACACTGTTATACATTCAACTCAGTACAGAGATCTTGGCCTAAATCCATCGTTTATATGCTTCCCATGCCATTCCAGTTTGAACCCAGCCATATGCAAATCAGTCTTGACCCTGCTCTCTATGGGAACAGTTCAGCCCGAACAACCAGGCAAGGTCCTCCCTGGGCTGGAAACAAGCATCCTAGGACCAGTTTCAGGGTTTCACCACTCATCAGCCAGGCTAGCTTGACTCCAGTGGCATGGAGAGCACAGGACCCACGTCTGGGCATACCCGTCCCACTCGGGGTGACAAATGCAAAAAGAACAATTGATGGACAAAATGCAGAACAATGTCATACATTCACCCCAGTACAGAGATCTGGGCCTAAATCCATCGTTTTTTGCTCGCCATGACATTCCAGTTTGAACCCTGCCATATGCAAATCAGTCTTCACTCTGCTCCCTATGCAAACAGTCCTGCCCGAACTACCAGGCCATGTTCTCCCTGGGCTGGAAACAAGCATCCTAGGACCGGTTTTGGGGTTTCACCCCTCATCAGCCAGGCTAACTTGACTCCAGTGGCACGCAGAGCACGGGATCCACGTCTGGGCATACCCATCCCACTCGGGGTGACAAATGCAAAAAGAACAATTGATGGACAGAATGTATAACAATGTCATATATTCACCCCAGTACAGAGATCTTGGCCTAAATCCATCATTTTTTTGCTCCCCATGCCATTCCAGTTTGAACCAAGCCATATTCAAACCAGTCTTGGCCCTGATCCCTATGGGAACAGGCCAGCCCAAACTGCCAGGCCAGGTCCTCCCTGGGCTGGAAACAAGCATCCTAGGACCGGATTCGAGGTTTCACACCTCATCAGCCAGGCTAGCTTGACTCCAGTGCCATGGAGAGCACGGGACCCATGTTTGGGCATACCCGTCCCACTCGGGGTGACAAATGCTAAAAGAACAATTGATGGACAGAATGCAGAACACTGTCATACATTCACCCTAGTACAGAGAGCTGGGCCTAAATCCATCGTTTTTTTGCTTCCCATGCCATTCCAGTTTGAACCCAGCCATATGCAAATCAGTCTTGACCCTGCCCCCCAATGGAAACAGTCCAGCCTAAGGTGCCGGGCCAGGTCCTCCCTGGGCTTGAAACAAGCATCCTAGGACCGGTTTTGGGGTTTCACCCCTCATCAGTCAGGCTAGCTTGACTCCAGTGGCACGGAGAGCATGGGACCCACGTCTGGGCATACCCGTCCCACTCGGGGTGACAAATGCAAAAAGAACAATTGATGGACAGAATGCAGAACACTGTCATACATTCACCCCAGTACAGAGATCTGTATATGTATATATTACCTACTGGCGGTCACCTGTAGGTAGTTATAGTTACAACCTGTTTTCCATAGGAAAAGCATTTTTTGTTTTGCCAATAACTTTGGCGCCGCTTGATGAATCATCACGAACATTTCAAAACGATTACGACGCTCACTTCGTCTGCTATCTTGAAAGTTTTGGGGTGATCCGTCAAGCGGGGGTCAAGAACTAGAGGGTGCTTAAAAGCATGTTTTCCCCATGTTAATTCCCATAGGACCTTTCAGACACAGCTACAGCCCAAACTGCTGAACGCAATTACACCAAATTTGACAGGAAGGTAGATGTTGGTTCAAGGAAGTGCCTTTTTGTGATTTGGTGTAAATCCATTCAGCAGTTGCTGAGTAATTTTAATAAATTACTAGTTGTATATATAGGGATGCAGTGGCTCCGCGACCCCTCGCAATCTCGTGCTGAGATCTGATTGGCTGCCAACACTTCAAACCAGAAAGTGTTGGCAGCCATTGTGTGACTTGGTTGAACTTAGTCACAAGAAAAAACTGAAAAAAAGAAACACCCTGACTCCCTAGGCCTCTTGGGGGGGGGGGCCACAGGGACTGCCCAGGGCCAAAAAGCATTTTTTTTTTAAATAAAAATTTGCGGGATCCGTGACTTTTGGTGAATTCTTTTTAAAAAATGAAGCTAGGTCTCCTGCTCTTCATTAAATATAAAGCGATACCAAAGGGGATGATGGACGGAGCGTTTGAGCTAATCAAACACTCACCCCCAGTCAACTGATCTGGGTTTAATCCATCATCATTCTTTAGCTCACTCCACCACCCCAGTTCAGACATGGCCATATGCAAATCAGTCTGACCCTGTGCCTCATGGGAACAGTCCAGCCCGAACTGCCAAGCCATGTCTTCCCTGGACCGGAAACAAGCATCCTGGGACCGGTTTCTGGCTATTCAGCCGTCATCAGCCAGGCTAGCTTGAATCCAGTGGCAAAGTGAGCAAGGGACCCACATCTGGGCATACCCTGCCAACTTAGGGTGAACAAAGCGATACCAAAGGGGATGATGGACGGAGCGTTTGAGCTAATCAAACACTCACCCCCAGTCAACTGATCTGGGTTTAATCCATCATCATTCTTTAGCTCACTCCACCACCCCAGTTCAGACATGGCCATATGCAAATCAGTCTGACCCTGTGCCTCATGGGAACAGTCCAGCCCGAACTGCCAAGCCATGTCTTCCCTGGACCGGAAACAAGCATCCTGGGACCGGTTTCTGGCTATTCAGCCGTCATCAGCCAGGCTAGCTTGAATCCAGTGGCAAAGTGAGCAAGGGACCCACGTCTGGGCATACCCTGCCAACTTAGGGCGAACAAAGCGATACCAAAGGGGATGATGGACGGAGCGTTTGAGCTAATCAAACACTCACCCCCAGTCAACTGATCTGGGTTTAATCCATCATCATTCTTTAGCTCACTCCACCACCCCAGTTCAGACATGGCCATATGCAAATCAGTCTGACCCTGTGCCTCATGGGAACAGTCCAGCCCGAACTGCCAAGCCATGTCTTCCCTGGACCGGAAACAAGCATCCTGGGACCGGTTTCTGGCTATTCAGCCGTCATCAGCCAGGCTAGCTTGAATCCAGTGGCAAAGTGAGCAAGGGACCCACGTCTGGGCATACCCTGCCAACTTAGGGCGAACAAAGCGATACCAAAGGGGATGATGGACGGAGTGTTTGAGCTAATCAAACACTCACCCCCAGTCAACTGATCTGGGTTTAATCCATCATCATTCTTTAGCTCACTCCACCACCCCAGTTCAGACATGGCCATATGCAAATCAGTCTGACCCTGTGCCTCATGGGAACAGTCCAGCCAGAACTGCCAAGCCATGTCTTCCCTGGACTGGAAACAAGCATCCTGGGACCGGTTTCTGGCTATTCAGCCGTCATCAGACAGGCTAGCTTGAATCCAGTGGCAAAGTGAGCAAGGGACCCACGTCTGGGCATACCCTGCCAACTTAGGGCGAACAAAGCGATACCAAAGGGGATGATGGACGGAGCGTTTGAGCTAATCAAACACTCACCCCCAGTCAACTGATCTGGGTTTAATCCATTATCATTCTTTAGCTCACTCCACCACCCCAGTTCAGACATGGCCATATGCAAATCAGTCTGACCCTGTGCCTCATGGGAACAGTCCAGCCCGAACTGCCAAGCCATGTCTTCCCTGGACCCGAAACAAGCATCCTGGGACCGGTTTCTGGCTATTCAGCCGTCATCAGCCAGGCTAGCTTGAATCCAGTGGCAAAGTGAGCAAGGGACCCACGTCTGGGCATACCCTGCCAACTTAGGGCGAACAAAGCGATACCAAAGGGGATGATGGACGGAGCGTTTGAGCTAATCAAACACTCACCCCCAGTCAACTGATCTGGGTTTAATCCATCATCATTCTTTAGCTCACTCCACCACCCCAGTTCAGACATGGCCATATGCAAATCAGTCTGACCCTGTGCCTCATGGGAACAGTCCAGCCCGAACTGCCAAGCCATGTCTTCCCTGGACCGGAAACAAGCATCCTGGGACCGGTTTCTGGCTATTCAGCCGTCATCAGCCAGGCTAGCTTGAATCCAGTGGCAAAGTGAGCAAGGGACCCACGTCTGGGCATACCCTGCCAACTTAGAGGCGAACAAAGCGATACCAAAGGGGATGATGGACGGAGCGTTTGAGCTAATCAAACACTCACCCCCAGTCAACTGATCTGGGTTTAATCCATCATCATTCTTTAGCTCACTCCACCACCCCAGTTCAGACATGGCCATATGCAAATCAGTCTGACCCTGTGCCTCATGGGAACAGTCCAGCCCGAACTGCCAAGCCATGTCTTCCCTGGACCGGAAACAAGCATCCTGGGACCGGTTTCTGGCTATTCAGCCGTCATCAGCCAGGCTAGCTTGAATCCAGTGGCAAAGTGAGCAAGGGACCCACGTCTGGGCATACCCTGCCAACTTAGGGCGAACAAAGCGATACCAAAGGGGATGATGGACGGAGCGTTTGAGCTAATCAAACACTCACCCCCAGTCAACTGATCTGGGTTTAATCCATCATCATTCTTTAGCTCACTCCACCACCCCAGTTCAGACATGGCCATATGCAAATCAGTCTGACCCTGTGCCTCATGGGAACAGTCCAGCCCGAACTGCCAAGCCATGTCTTCCCTGGACCGGAAACAAGCATCCTGGGACCGGTTTCTGGCTATTCAGCCGTCATTAGCCAGGCTAGCTTGAATCCAGTGGCAAAGTGAGCAAGGGACCCACGTCTGGGCATACCCTGCCAACTTAGGGCGAACAAAGCGATACCAAAGGGAATGATGGACGGAGCGTTTGAGCTAATCAAACACTCACCCCCAGTCAACTGATCTGGGTTTAATCCATCATCATTCTTTAGCTCACTGCACCACCCCAGTTCAGACATGGCCATATGCAAATCAGTCTGACCCTGTGCCTCATGGGAACAGTCCAGCCCGAACTGCCAAGCAATGTCTTCCCTGGACCGGAAACAAGCATCCTGGGACCGGTTTCTGGCTATTCAGCCGTCATCAGCCAGGCTAGCTTGAATCCAGTGGCAAAGTGAGCAAGGGATCCACGTCTGGGCATACCCTGCCAACTTAGGGCGAACAAAGCGATACCAAAGGGGATAATGGATGGAGCGTTAGAGCAAATCAAACACTCACCCCCAGTCAACTGATCTGGGTTTAATCCATCATCATTCTTTAGCTCACTCCACCACCCCAGTTCAGACATGGCCATATGCAAATCAGTCTGACCCTGTGCCTCATGGGAACAGTCCAGCCCGAACTGCCAAGCCATGTCTTCCCTGGACCGGAAACAAGCCTCCTGGGACCGGTTTCGGGTTCAAAACCCTCATCAGCCAGGCTATCTTGATTGCAGTGGCAAAGTGAGCAAGGGACCCACGTCTGGGCATACCCTGCCAACTTAGGGCGAACAAAGCGATACCAAAGGGGATGATGGACGGAGCGTTTGAGCTAATCAAACACTCACCCCCAGTCAACTGATCTGGGTTTAATCCATCATCATTCTTTAGCTCACTCCACCACCCCAGTTCAGACATGGCCATATGCAAATCAGTCTGACCCTGTGCCTCATGTGAACAGTCCAGCCCGAACTGCCAAGCCATGTCTTCCCTGGACCGGAAACAAGCATCCTGGGACCGGTTTCGGGTTCAAAACCCTCATCAGCCAGGCTATCTTGATTGCAGTGGCAAAGTGAGCAAGGGACCCACGTCTGGGCATACCCTGCCAACTTAGGGCGAACAAAGCGATACCAAAGGGGATAATGGACGGAGCGTTAGAGCAAATCAAACACTCACCCCCAGTCAACTGATCTGGGTTTAATCCATCATCATTCTTTAGCTCACTCCACCACCCCAGTTCAGACATGGCCATATGCAAATCAGTCTGACCCTGTGCCTCATGGGAACAGTCCAGCCCGAACTGCCAAGCCATGTCTTCCCTGGACCGGAAACAAGCATCCTGGGACCGGTTTCTGGCTATTCAGCCGTCATCAGCCAGGCTAGCTTGAATCCAGTGGCAAAGTGAGCAAAGGACCCACGTCTGGGCATACCCTGCCAACTTAGGGCGAACAAAGCGATACCAAAGGGGATGATGGACGGAGCGTTTGAGCTAATCAAACACTCATCCCCAGTCAACTGATCTGGGTTTAATCCATCATCATTCTTTAGCTCACTCCACCACCCCAGTTCAGACATGGCCATATGCAAATCAGTCTGACCCTGTGCCTCATGGGAACAGTCCAGCCCGAACTGCCAAGCCATGTCTTCCCTGGACCGGAAACAAGCATCCTGGGACCGGTTTCTGGCTATTCAGCCGTCATCAGCCAGGCTAGCTTGAATCCAGTGGCAAAGTGAGCAAAGGACCCACGTCTGGGCATACCCTGCCAACTTAGGGCGAACAAAGCGATACCAAAGGGGATGATGGACGGAACGTTTGAGCTAATCAAACACTCACCCCCAGTCAACTGATCTGGGTTTAATCCATCATCATTCTTTAGCTCACTCCACCACCCCAGTTCAGACATGGCCATATGCAAATCAGTCTGACCCTGTGCCTCATGGGAACAGTCCCTTGCTCACTTTGCCACTGCAATCAAGATAGCCTGGCTGATGAGGGTTTTGAACCCGAAACCGGTCCCAGGATGCTTGTTTCCGGTCCAGGGAAGACATGGCTTGGCAGTTCGGGCTGGACTGTTCCAATATATATTACTGCTCCACAAGTCCCCGACATGTGAGAAGCACTCTTGACTCAGCACGAAACTTTATTCGGTACGAACAGCTGCCCCCTTCCTGATTCCTTTCACAGCTGTTCCATCATATTGCCTGACGCGTTTCAAAGTCGATGACTTCTTCTTCAGAGGCTGATGGTAAAGACAAATGCGCATTCCCAGGCACTACCTTCTCATTAAATAGTCCGTGATTGCACGCCCCTGGATGGGCCGCCTAATTAGGTCCTGTGCAAGGAATTATGGGCTTGGTAGTCCTGGAAAAATCTGTCCCCAAATGGATGCGCCATTAATGCTGCTGGATAACAAATTAAAAACCCTCAGATGGGTCTCAGGAAACGGGCCCGTTCTCAATCCGGTGCTGTAGCCCCACATCCGTGGCTCGGTAAATACCGGCCCCGTGGCCCCCTAGAATCGCGGGGTTGGTGCTTCTCAGCGGCTGGGTTGCCGCCAATAGATTACTGCTCCACAAGTCCCCGACATGTGAGAAGCACTCTTGACTCAGCACGAACCTTTATTCGGTACGAACAGCAGCCCCTTCCTGATTCCTTTCACAGCTGTTCCATCATATTGCCTGACGCGTTTCAAAGTCGATGACTTCTTCTTCAGAGGCTGATGGTAAAGACAAATGCGCATTCCCAGGCACTACCTCCTCATTAAATAGTCCGTGATTGCACGCCCCTGGACGGGCCGCCTAATTAGGGTCCTGTGCAAGGAATTATGGGCTTGGTAGTCCTGGAAAAATCTGTCCCCAAATGGATGCGCTATTAATGCTGCTGGATAACAAATTAAAACCCTCAGATGGGTCTCAGGAAACGGGCCCGTTCTCAATCCGGTGCTGTAGCCCCACATCCGTGGCTCGGTAAATACCGGCCCCGTGGCCCCCTAGAATCGCGGGGTTGGTGCTTCTCAGCGGCTGGGTTGCCGCCAATAGATTACTGCTCCACAAGTCCCCGACATGTGAGAAGCACTCTTGACTCAGCACAAACCTTTATTCGGTACGAACAGCAGCCCCCTTCCTGATTCCTTTCACAGCTGTTCCATCATATTGCCTGACGCGTTTCAAAGTCGATGACTTCTTCTTCAGAGGCTGATGGTAAAGACAAATGCGCATTCCCAGGCACTACCTCCTCATTAAATAGTCCGTGATTGCACGCCCCTGGATGGGCCGCCTAATTAGGTCCTGTGCAAGGAATTATGGGCTTGGTAGTCCTGGAAAAATCTGTCCCCAAATGGATGCGCCATTAATGCTGCTGGATAACAAATTAAAAACCCTCAGATGGGTCTCAGGAAACGGGCCCGTTCTCAATCCAGTGCTGTAGCCCCACATCCGTGGCTCGGTAAATACCGGCCCTGTGGCCCCCTAGAATCGCGGGGTTGGTGCTTCTCAGCGGCTGGGTTGCCGCCAATAGATTTTCTGCGCCACAAGTCCCCGACATGTGAGAAGCACTCTTGACTCAGCACGAACCTTTATTCGGTACGAACAGCAGCCCCCTTCCTGATTCCTTTCACAGCTGTTCCATCATATTGCCTGACGCGTTTCAAAGTCGATGACTTCTTCTTCAGAGGCTGATGGTAAAGACAAATGCGCATTCCCAGGCACTACCTCCTCATTAAATAGTCCGTGATTGCACGCCCCTGGATGGGCCGCCTAATTAGGTCCTGTGCAAGGAATTATGGACTTGGTAGTCCTGGAAAAATCTGTCCCCAAATGGATGCGCCATTAATGCTGCTGGATAACAAATTAAAAACCCTCAGATGGGTCTCAGGAAACGGGCCCGTTCTCAATCCGGTGCTGTAGCCCCACATCCGTGGCTCGGTAAATACCGGCCCCGTGGCCCCCTAGAATCGTGGGGTTGGTGCTTCTCAGTGGCTGGGTTGCCGCCAATAGATTACTGCTCCACAAGTCCCCGACATGTGAGAAGCACTCTTGACTCAGCACTAACCCTGGGCGTAGTTCGCGAAGTAGCGCTACGCGAAGCTACGCGAAGTGCACTTCGCACTACGCGAGCTACGCATAGCACTACGCGAACTGCGTAATGCACTGTTCGCGATGATTGCACAGTGCCGGATGCTTGTCTGCACTGTGCAATCATTGAAAGCGGCATCTTGCACAGTGTGAGCTGTCTTTTACTGCCGCTCGAATAGATTTTTACTCGAGCGGCAGCTTTCTCAACGTGGACTGATAGTTTCTCATCGCGAGCGGTCGCGAGCATACGCGACCACTCGCAATGAGAAACCTGACCTCCCCGCGTTGAGAATCTCGCCAGGAGGTTTATTTTCCACACTCGCGATCGGCAACTTGATGTTGCTGATCGCGAGACGAGGAAAAAGTCTCGCCGGGATGTCATTTTGCTTGCTCGCGGTCGCCAACTTGATGTTGAGGACCGCGAGCAAGCAAAAATTACTGCTGCACTATGCTACGCGTGTTTGCACTGTGCTACGTGCAGTTCGCGTAGTGCGAGTAGCGCAAACTTCACAAACTACGCGAGCGTAGCGTAGTTTTCCGCCCAGGCCTACTCAGCACGAACCTTTATTCGGTACGAACAACAGCCCCCTTCCTGATTCCTTTCACAGCTGTTCCATCATATTGCCTGACGCGTTTCAAAGTCGATGACTTCTTCTTCAGAGGCTGATGGTAAAGACAAATGCGCATTCCCAGGCACTACCTCCTCATTAAATAGTCCGTCATTGCACGCCCCTGGATGGGCCGCCTAATTAGGTCCTGTGCAAGGAATTATGGGCTTGGTAGTCCTGGAAAAATCTGTCCCCAAATGGATGCGCCATTAATGCTGCTGGATAACAAATTAATAACCCTCAGATGGGTCTCAGGAAACGGGCCCGTTCTCAATCCGGTGCTGTAGCCCCACATCCGTGGCTCGGTAAATACCGGCCCCGTGGCCCCCTAGAATCGCGGGGTTGGTGCTTCTCAGTGGCTGGGTTGCCGTCAATAGATTACTGCTCCACAAGTCCCCGACATGTGAGAAGCACTCTTGACTCAGCACGAACCTTTATTCGGTACGAACAGCAGCCCCCTTCCTGATTCCTTTCACAGCTGTTCCATCATATTGCCTGACGCGTTTCAAAGTCGATGACTTCTTCTTCAGAGGCTGATGGTAAAGACAAATGCGCATTCCCAGGCACTACCTCCTCATTAAATAGTCCGTGATTGCACGCCCCTGGATGGGCCGCCTAATTAGGTCCTGTGCAAGGAATTATGGGCATGGTAGTCCTGGAAAAATCTGCCCCCAAATGGATGCACCATTAATGCTGCTGGATAACAAATTAAAAACCCTCAGATGGGTCTCAGGAAACGGGCCCATTCTCAATGCGGTGCTGTAGCCCCACATCCGTGGCTCGGTAAATACCGGCCCGTGGCCCCCTAGAATCGCGGGGTTGGTGCTTCTCAGCGGCTGGGTTGCCGCCAATAGATTACTGCTCCACACGTCCCCGACATGTGAGAAGCACTCTTGACTCAGCACGAACCTTTATTCGGTACGAACAGCAGCCCCCTTCCTGATTCCTTTCACAGCTGTTCCATCATATTGCCTGACGCGTTTCAAAGTCGATGACTTCTTCTTCAGAGGCTGATGGTAAAGACAAATGCGCATTCCCAGGCACTACCTCCTCATTAAATAGTCCGTGATTGCACGCCCCTGGATGGGCCGCCTAATTAGGTCCTGTGCAAGGAATTATGGGCTTGGTAGTCCTGGAAAAATCTGTCCCCAAATGGATGCGCCATTAATGCTGCTGGATAACAAATTAAAAACCCTCAGATGGGTCTCAGGAAATGGGCCCGTTCTCAATCCGGTGCTGTAGCCCCACATCCGTGGCTCGGTAAATACCGGCCCCGTGGCCCCCTAGAATCGCGGGGTTGGTGCTTCTCAGTGGCTGGCTTGCCGCCAATAGATTACTGCTCCACAAGTCCCCAACATGTGAGAAGCACTCTTGACTCAGCACGAACCTTTATTCGGTATGAACAGCAGCCCCCTTCCTGATTCCTTTCACAGCTGTTCCATCATATTGCCTGACGCGTTTCAAAGTCGATGACTTCTTCTTCAGAGGCTGATGGTAAAGACAAATGCGCATTCCCAGGCACTACCTCCTCATTAAATAGTCCGTGATTGCACGCCCCTGGATGGGCCACCTATGCAGGGCCACCTATGCACGTCCTGTGCAAGGAATTATGGGCTTGGTAGTCCTGGAAAAATCTGTCCCCAAATGGATGCGCCATTAATGCTGCTCAATCAATCAATCAATCAATCAATCATGTCACTTATAAAGCGCACTACATACCCGCGAGGGTCTCAAGGCGCTGGGGGAAGAGGGGGGTGGTGCTGCTACTGATCGAAGAGCCAGGTCTTGAGGAGTCTTCTGAAGGCCAGTAGGTCTTGGGTCTGTCGGAGGTTGGTGGGGAGGGTGTTCCAGGTCTTGGCGGCGAGGTGGGAGAAGGATCTGCCGCCGGCGGTCGTTTTCTGGATGCGGGGGACTGTGGCGAGGGCGAGGCTGGTCGAGCGGAGCTGGCGGGTGGGGGTGTAGAAGCTGAGTCGTCTGTTGAGGTAGGCTGGTCCGGAGTTGTGGAGTGCTTTGTGTGCGTGGGTGAGGAGCTTGAAGGTTATCCTCTTGTTGACAGGGAACCAGTGCAGGTCTCTCAGGTGGGGTGTGATGTGGCTGCGTCGGGGGATGTCGAGGATAAGATGTGCAGAGGCGTTCTGGATGCGTTGCAGCCGTCTCAGGAGCTTAGCCGTCGTTCCTGCATAGAGGGCGTTTCCGTAGTCCAGCCTGCTGGATAACAAATTAAAAACCCTCAGATGGGTCTCAGGAAACGGGCCCGTTCTCAATCCGGTGCTGTAGCCCCACATCCGTGGCTCGGTAAATACCGGCCCCGTGGCCCCCTAGAATCGCGGCCCATCCAGGGGCGTGCAATCACGGACTATTTAATGAGGAGGTAGTTCCTGGGAATCAGGAAGGGGGCTGCTGTTCGTACCGAATAAAGGTTCGTGCTGAGTCAAGAGTGCTTCTCACATGTCGGGGACTTGTGGAGCAGTAATATATATATATATATATATATACATATATATATATATATATATATTCACTCCAACTCCACTTTCCCTCAGCGAAACGGACACAGACACTGAGACAGGTTTGTAGGTAGGTTCGATTTTAATTATCTCGCTGTTATGCGTTTCGGCATTGACTGCCTTGCTCACACAACGGGCGCATTTCTCTGTTACACATTTTAAAAGGCAGCACTACTGGTCACATGGTTCACTATTACACATGGACATGGAAAACAGACTTCACACCCGTGATTTCGTCAAAAATTCACAATCCAATTACACGGATTTTGATGTAGAGTATATAGCAAACCCGGGTGTTTGTTATCCTATATTCAATCAAATCGATTTATAATGTACACTTCATTGGTTTCTTCGGACTTTAAAGTGAAACAAATATTCTTTTCTGTAAACAATGTACATGCAAGTGCAAAGTGTGCTGGTTAAGGTCATCAACTTTAACTCGTAAAGTGCAAGTGCTAAGATCCTCATTATCAAACATCTTAAGGCATAGAGAAAACTCCACCATCTTTTAAAATACAACTATACACAAACACTGTTAATTCATTAGAGTAAAATGTAAAAAATTATAAAAAGTGATAAAAGAGTTATTCAATTCCTTAAAAATTCAAAAATTTCCAAATACTTAGAATGGCAATTCATTAAATCAATAGTCATGTATGCATGTCTATATGCACTTGGGTGGACAACATTGGATGTGACTGCAGGTGTTCATCATTCTTATGATTGTTACAAAAGAATGGAGTTGCTGATAAAATCAAATAAAGTGCAAGTGCATATCACCTATCATAAAGTGCAAGTGCAAATTAGCAATTCCACTTGTATACCTGAACATAGCAAAGTTGCTATATGCCAGATAGCTACTACACGAGAGGCTTACATAAAGTGCTAGTGCTTTCCTATTCCTCTCCTTCCTCCATAACAGTTGGAATACAACCGCACATCCAATTTTCCCATAGTGTATAAATTATTAGATTACTACATACTCCTGTTAAAATAACAATTGATAATTTACCACACATTATATTTCATTAGTAAAATACATTGTCGTTCTTAGCACCATTCCACTTAAAAATCCTCCTCCACTTTATATTACATCTGAAATTGACACCAATTCATTATATATTCAACTGACCTTTGTTCGCTGCTCAAAATAAAAATAAAAAATAAAAACTCTGCGAATGGATACTATTTATGTTCCTAAATGAACATGTAGATCTTCATCTGAATTTAAACCTGACGGCATTTTTGTATTGAATAGCAGTATGTATTTGGATTCAAGTTGTCGTAGTCTTAACTCACGATTGCCTCCCCTTCTCATCTTTGCTACTTGATCTATCGCGTAGTAGGAGAGATCATTGACATTCCCCTTGTGGAATTCGTGGATGTGCCTGGCAACAGGATAGGTTCTATCATTATTTTTGACAGCCCTCAAGTGTTGTAATATCCGTACATGTACCATGTGGATGGTACTACCCACATACATCTTAGGGCATGTACATTGCAAGATATATACCACAAATTGACCTTTGCAATTCAAAAAGCTTCTGATCTTCCATGGGCTCGCAATTAACGGAGAGATTACTTGTTTTTCATTGTGAGCTATCTTACAAGCCTTGCACTTGAGACATTTATGGAAACCAGGACTTGCTTTTAGCCAACCTTCCATATTTCCCATTTCTGGGCTATTGTCCACCAATTCCTGTCTCATTGATCTTGCTTTCTTAAAAGTGATTAGGGGTCTATGTGGAATCATGGCACTTAGGATAGGATCTCTCTTCACTAGATACCAGTGCCTACTTAAACAGTCTCTCACCCTGGTATGGTAGGCAGTGTATCCCGTGATCATCCTTATCTCTTCATTTGTTTTCTTGTTTTTAGTTGGAGTATTAGGCCGAAGTAGTTGGTCCCTACTAATATCATTGACTTTGTTCAGTGCCTGACGTAACACTGTAGTACTATAACCTCCCTGGCTGAATCTCTCGATAAGACTATTCTGAACTTGTGTCAGATCTGAGACCTCACTACAATTCCTCTTCATTCTAAGGTGCTCAGCATAGGGTATGCTGTTTTTCAATTTCTGCGGGTGGCAGCTTTGGGAATGAAGGATGGAGTTACCCGCCATCGGTTTCCTGAACGTGCGGGTATGTAAAGTGTTGTCCTTGACATACACCTCCAGGTCCAGGAAGGAGACCTGGGACTCGCTGATAGTGTCGGTAATTCTCAAATTTAAAGAATTGTCATTTAGTTCTCAAATGAACTGTTGAGCTGCTTCCCTAGTCCCCTCCCAGACCAGGAAGAGATCGTCAGTGTATCTCCTCCATACAACAACATTTTCCTTCCATTCCTTAGCGTGTTTGACCTTGAGCACCTGCTCCTCCCAACAGCACATATGCAAATTCGCATAGCTGGGGCCGAAGCAGGTGCCCATCACTGTCCCATGCATCTGCTTGAATGTGTCATTCTCAAACATAAAAAAGTTGTTCTCTAGACATAATCTGCCCATCTCAACCAACATCCCTGTGTGTTGATACAAATTCATAGGACTGAATTGAGATAGTGTCTCATCGCATGCAACCCATCATCATGGACTATACTAGCATATAAGGATGACACGTCAAGCGTGATCAAGAGAAATGACTCCTTCCACAATAAATTCTCAATTTTATTGAGAAAGTCTCTCGTATCCTGGATGTATGCAGGTAATGCTCTAACATGTTCCTGCAAAAAATGATCCAGGTACCTGGATGTAGGTTCAAATAGGCTTCCTATGGCAGAAATGATGGGCCTGCCCGGTGGGATCTCTTTGTTTTTGTGCACCTTAGGAGTGAGGTATAGAATAGGTGTCACAGGGTTATCTACCTTTAGTAACAGATATTCACCCTGGAAAATCATGCCTAAGCCCCTCCATCTAGCAAGGTCTTTGCAGTATTTGTTTTTTACCTCCAGCAAATTGCTGAGTGGTACCTTCAGATAACATCTACTGTCCCTAAGTTGTAACTTAGCTTCCTCATTGTACATGTGCAAGGGCCAAATGACCACATTGCCTCCTTTGTCCGACTGACGGACTACAATATCCTTTCTATTCTTGATCTTCTTCATGGTCATAAAGAATCTCTTTTCCTGCTGGTTGGAATTTTTCATGAACCCCTCATTGGATGACATTGACAATTCTTTTAGGTCTTTTATCACAAGATCAGAGAAAACATCAATGGAGTCTTTGGGTACATTAGGAATGAAAACTGATTTGGGCTTAAAGGCAGTTTTAATATTCTCGTAAATGTCCAAACAAAAGGCACCAGCCGTATCTGCCACATTTCCTGGCATAGGTAACCCCTCACATTCCCTTTCTAGTACATTCAATTCATGACGAAAATTCAAATCACCAACTTCTAGGTTCGAAGCTCCCTCCGATTCCGGTTGTGTGTCATCAGTTCGCTCAGATCTAAGATGGAAAAATTTCTTAAGTTGCAATTTTCGAATATACTTAAAAAAGTCAATGCGGGTCTGACTGTAGTTAAAGTTGGTCCGTGTACAAAAAGACAAACCTAAAGAGAGTGTATTCATTTCTTCTGCCGATAAGATCAAATCCGTTAGATTGATGACTGTAGCTGGATCATTAATTATTTGCGCAGATGCCCTTCTTTCATTTTCACGCCGGACCGAAGTTCCATTCCCTCTCCGTCGCGCTTTACGTTTCCTTGGAACTCTTTTCTTCTTCGTTGTGGTTTCTGCCTGATATTTTGAGTCCTGTCCAAGCATAAAATATATATATATATTCACTGAAAAAAACATAGGCTTCAGGGACGTTATAGTTAGTAATTTGCATTTAAAAAGCTTTTGAAATTCACTGAAAAAAACACAGGTTCAGGGACGTTATAGTTAGTTGGACATTTCACTTATACAAAACCAGAGAAATTCGGGCTTTATAGTTAGTTGAGCTAACAATAACTCGCGCCCCCACAATGCACTGCTGATGACGTCACATATTACATCACTCATGACATGGTCAGTGACATCACTCATGACATCACTGATGACATGTCAAATGACATCACTGATGACATCCTCAACCTAATATTTGATGCACCTCCTCACCTGTGGTTACTTTTTCCAGTGAATTTCAAAGGTTTTTTAAATGCAAATTACTAACTATAACGTCCTTGAAACCTATGGTTTTTTCAGGGAATTTAAAAGGTTTTTTAAATGCAAATTACTAACTTTAACGTCCCTGAAACCTATGTTTTTTTCAGTGAATTTCTAAGGTTTTTTAAATGCTAAGTACTAACTATAACGTCCCTAAAACCTATGGTTTTTTTCAATGAATTTCTAAGGTTTTTTAAATACTAATGACTTACTATAATGTAGTAGTAGCGTTTGCAGAGTGGTGCAGAAAGGGGAATGGGCCTCCGACCAGCGCTCAGAAATTCCGCTGTGTAGGACTTACAGGAGGTACCAGGAGGGCTTTTTGGCTCCCAAAGTCCCTCTGGGGTAAAGTGGACTTAATCCCCCAACTCGTAGTGTGCCAGGAGGTGCGTTTGCAGAGTGGTGGAGAAAGGGGGCGTGGCCTCCAAAGACCCCTTAGCAATACCACTGTGTGGGACTTCCGGGAGGTAACAGGAGGGGTAGTTGGCCCCCAAGGACGACCTTGGGGGCCAACTACCCCTCCTATTACCTCCAGAAAGTCCCAAACAGCAGCACTGGTAAGTTTTCAAAGCAGGCCATGCCCCCTTTGCCCACCAGTCTGCAAACGCGCTCCCTGGCACCCTCTTGGATGGGGAGTGAACTCCCCTTCGCTGCTGGGGTCTTTAGGAGCCAACTAGCCTACCTGATACCTCCAGTAAGCCCAAGTTAGTGGGATTGCAGAGAGGTGGACACAGGCCATGCCCCCTTTCTCCTCCACTCTGCAAACGCGCCTCCTGGCGCGCTCTTGGTTGGGGGATGAAGTCCCCTTGCCTCCTGAGGATCCCTGGGGGCCAACTAGCCCTCCTGTTATCTCTAGTAAGCCGCACACAGCTGGATTGCTGAGAGTGGTCCGAGGCCATGCCCCCTTTTTACACCACTCTGCAAACGCACCTCCTGGAGCACTACTGCTCGGTGGATGAAGTCCACTTTAGTCCACTTTAGTCCTGAGGTCCTCAGGACACAAGAGGACCTCATTACCCCAACAGCAGTGCGCCCTGAGGCGTGTTTGCATAGTGGTGTGAAAAGGGTCGTGGCCTTGGACCACCTCTCAGCAATCCCATTGTGTGGGGCTTACTGGAGGTACCTTGTGGGCTAGTTGGCCCCTATGGACTCTTAGGATTCTAGGGGACTTAATCCCCCAACCCAGAACGAGCCAGGAGGTGCGTTTGCAGAGTGGTGCAGGGAGGAGGGGGGGCTCCGGCGAGATGCAGGCTTTTTTCTTTCTTTTTTTTTTGGAAGAGGGGCTGTGTGGCCCCCCTTCCCTTAATTATTTTTGGGCCCTGGGGACCCCATCCCCCTGGGCCTGAGTCATTTTTTTGGTTGTTTTTTTATTTTTTTTTAAAAATGGGAAGGGGGCCGCGCGGTCCTCCTCCCATGGCATGGCCACATATTTATATTTTTTACTTTTTGTATTTTTGTTAAAGGGGGCACGTGGCCCCCCTCATGAGGCCTATTTCGGCCGTGGGTACCCCATCCCCCAGGGCTTTGCCTCTTTTTTTTTTTTTTTTTCATATAACGGGAGGGGGGCCACATTGCCCCCCTTCCCTGGGCCACTTTTGGCCCCGGGTACCCCATCCCTCGGGGCTGGTTCTCACGTTGGGGACCGCGGGGGAGCCCCAATGCCCCCACGGTCCCAGCCGGCTCTCCGCCTCCTGCAGGAGCCGGCATTGCTTTTGGACAAAGGGAGCTGCTGACATGCAGCTCCCCTTGTACAAAAGCAATTCTGCTTTGCTTCATGGAAGCAGGTTTCCTGCTCTCGCTTCCATGAACCAAAGCAGTGTCTGCAATGACAGGGCGGGAGCCGTGCTCCCGCCCTGTCACTGCAAACTGCAATGTCCCAGGACATTGCTGGAGCCGGTCCTGGGGGTGGCGATCCCCAGGGCCAAGGAGGGCTCCACGAGGGGTGCCGCAGGGCCCCCTCCAACATATTTTTGAAGCCCCGGGGAGGTGGTGGTTCCCGGGGGCCCAATACGGACCCCCAAATTTAAATTACTGTATGCCCTGGGGAGGTGGCAGTCCCCGGGGCAGCGGGGGGGGCCATGTGCCCCCTGCATATTATAAATAAAGCCCTGGGGAAGTGGTGGTCAATTATTACACTTTGCCCCCGGGACCTTGCCCACCCGGGGGCTTTAAGAAAATGAAGTGCCGGAGACCGCACTATTTTTTTAATTTCATCCAGATTCATGTACCGTACGCGAATCCTGCCAGAAATTTTAAAAAAGAAGCTTTTTGGGCCCTGGGGTCCATGTGGGACCCCTGACCCGGCCTAGGGGTCAGGGTGTTTCTACCCTGCCCCTTTTCTTTTTTTAACCATTTTCTTCCCTTTTTTTCTTGTGACTCAGTTTCACCGAGTCACAAGATGGCTGCCAACACTTCTTGGATTGGAGTGTTGACAGCCAATCAAAATGAAACTTGTGATCGGGGGGGGTTCGCGGATCCACCGCGGTCACCAGATATCGATATTTTTTTGTGTGAATTTCTCAGGAACTACTGAACTGATTTACACCATTTAAAGCAAAGAGTGCACTCTGGACAAAGAGCTACCTCTCTGCCAAATTTGGTGTAATTCCGTTCATCAGTTCGGGCTGTAGCCGCAACAAAATTTTCCAATGGAAATTAACATGGAGAAAACACGTTTTGGGACCCCCTTTTTTCACGGCCCCTGCTTGAAGAATCACCCTGAAAATTTCAAGACAGGAGCTGACCGGAGCACCCCATTAGTTTTGAAAATTTTGCGAAGATTCGTCAAACGGCGCCAAAGATATTGGCAAATCAAAACGCTTTCCTATGGAAACTAGGCCCTAACTATAACTACCTACTGGCGACAGCCAGTAGGTAATATATATATATATATATATATTATCTACTGGCGGTCGCCAGTAGATAGTTATAGTTAGGACCTAGTTTCCATAGGAAAAGCGTTTTTTTATATATATATCTATATACCAGAGACGCGTTAAGGGACCCCGCTCTACAAAGTTGGCTGGAGACTTCACTGGTGTCTGCGCAAGCAGTTTTGGTTTCTTTCCCGAGGTATCGGATTGCTCCAGCCCACCTCTCTATGCACTGGCCAAGCAAGGGACACTGTCAGTAGGCAGCTCGTGATTTCACGAGGTGGTTGGGTTCATTGAAGTCAGCCCATGACCCGGCTGAGCTGTGCCATTGAGGTTGGAGCGTTTGCGGGGACTTGAGGAGGCCGGAGGAAATTATTTACACAAGAGACAGCGCGCCCTGTTCTGCAGCACACTATTTCCACATGGATTTTATTTTCTAGCTTCCCCTCGTACCATCGGCCCAGAGAAGATGCATTCTGGGAGCTGTAGGTCTTATCGTAATGCAGCAGGTGAACGAGCACATGACAGGGGAGGTGTGACCTTCCAATTAAGGGAGGACTGCAGACTGATTTTAAAAACGGAGGCGTGGGGCTGTTTTCAGTGTGGCGGCGGCATCTGAGGAAGACAATTCTGTCGAAATGCATTATGCACAAATCCGCTTTTCCAATTAAAGGCTTTCTCTTGTGAAAACCCCGTGTGGCCCCTTCCTTCTGCTTCGCTGGAGGTTCCTGTGTATATAGATATATATATATATCTATATATATATCTAATATCTACTGGCGGTCGCCAGTAGATAGTTATAGTTAGGACCTATTTTCCATAGGAAATCCGCAACATTCTATTTGAAATAACGTTGGCGCCGGTTGATGAATCTTCGCGAAAGTTTCCAACTTGTTGGGGTGCTCCGGTCCGCTCCTATCCTGAAAGTCTCGGGGTGATTCGTCAAGCGGGGGCCGAGAAAAAAGGGGGGTCCCAAAACGCGTTTTCCCCATTCATTTTTCCATAGGAACCTTTCATCGCGGCTACAGCCCGAACTGCTGAACGGAATTACACCAAATTTGGCAAAGAGGTAGCCCTTGGTTCAGTGTCGTGCCTTTTGCTTAAATGGTATAAATCCGTTCAGTAGTTTCTGAGAAAATCATAAGTAAAGTCACATATATATCTATGGCCGAGTAGGGTCCGCGTACCCTGAGCGCACCCTGCGCGCACCGTCCCGATCACGAGCTGCATGCTAATTGGCTGTCAAGTGGCTGTCAACACTCCAAATCAGGAAGTGTTGGCAGCCATTTTATCCTCGGTAGAACCGAGGGACAGAAACAAGTGCGCAAAGCGCAAAAAGGGGGCAGGGTAGAAACACCCTGACCCCCTAGGTCTGCTCGGGGGTCCCACAAGGACCCCCTGGGCAGTAAAAAGCATTTAAAAAAAAAGAAATTGGTGGGATGCGCTAAGGGGGCGCGGATCTTGCCGATAAAAAAGAAATCGAAGCGCGGTCTCCCGCGCTTCGATGCTAATTTGCCCCCGGGTGGCCCAAGTCCCGGGGGCATGCAGAGGTGGGTTTAAGCTTTTATGGGGGCCTCTAAGGCCCCCAAGCCCCAGGACCACCACTCCCCAGGGCTTTAATAAAAAATGGTGCGGGAGGGCTCTCAGCCCTCCCGCAGCCCCGAGGACCGCCACCCCCGGGGCGTCTTTTTTTTAAATTTTTATGGACTGTGTGGGGGGGCTCCAGTCCCCCCACACGCCCCGGGGATCACCACCTCCCCGGGGCACTAACAAATTTAAAATGGGGGTCCGTTTTGGACCCCCGATGCATCGGGGACCACCACCTCCCCGGGGGCTGTGCAATTCAAGGGAGGGGGGCGCGCGGCCCCCCTCCTGGAGCCTGTGATGGCCCTGGGGACCACCACCCCCCAGGGCCGGCTCCTGCAGTGCCTACCCCCGGGACACTGTAGTTTGCTATGGCAGGACGGGAGCCTCGCGGCTTCCGTCCTGCCATAGCAAACTGCTTTGGTTTTTGGAAGAGAGAGCAGGAAACCTTCTCTCTCTTCCAAAAACCAAAGATGATTGCTTTTCCACACGGGGAGCTGCATCTTAGCAGCTCCCCATGTGAAAAAGCAATGCCGGCTCCCAGGGACGCGGGGAGCCGGCGGGACCGTGGGGGGATTGGGGACCCCCCCACAGTCCCCAACGGAGAGGGCCAGCCCGGGGGATGGGGTCCCCGGGGCAAGTAGTGGCCCGGGAGGGGGCCACGCGGCCCCCTCCCCCCAATTTTTTATAAAAATAAAGGCCTGCCCCGGGGGATGGGGTCCCCGGGGCAAAGGAGGCCTGAGGAGGGGGCCACGCAGCCCCCTCCATGAAAATTTAAAAAAATAAGGTGGCAATGACCCGGGGGATGGGGTCCCCGGGTCGAAACTGGCCACGGGAGGGGGCCACGCGGTCCCCTTCCCGTACATTTTTCAAAAAATAAAAAAATAAAAGGGGGTCAGGCCCTGGGGGATGGGGTCCCCAGGGCCCAAAATAATTACAAAAAAGGGGGGCCACACAGCCCCCTTTTAAAAAAAAAATCCCCCCAAAAATCCGGCATGGCGCCAGAGGCCACGCCCCCTCCTTCTCAGCACTCTGCAAACGCGCCCCTGGCGCGTTTGCAGAGGAGAACAATTCCCCTTGAATACTGGGGTCCCTGGAGGCCAACTAGCCCACCAGGAACCTCCAGTATGCGCCAGGGGGCTGTGTTGCAGAGAGGTGTTCTGAGGCCACGCCCCTTTACACCTCTCTGCAACGCAGCTCTGTGGCACTTAATGGAGGTAGCTGGTGGGCTAGTTGCACCACAGGGACCCTCAGGATTCAAGGGAGTTAATCTCCCGACTTAAAACGCGCCACGGGCGCGTTTGCACAGTGGTGAAGGGAGGCGGGGCCTGAGGTGACATGTGTGCAAACAGGCCCCGTGGCACGTTTTAAGATGGGGAATTAAATCCCCTTCAATCCTGAGGGTCCCTGGGGGCCAACTAGCCACCAGGTACCTCCAGTAAGCGCCACGGAGCTGCGTTGCAGAGTGTTGTAAAAGGGGCGTGGCCTCTGAACACCTCTCTGCAATGCAGCTCTCTGGCGCATACTGGAGGTATCTGGTGGGCTAGTTGGCCCCTAGGGACCCTCGGGATTGAAGAGGAATTAATTATCCAACTTAAAACGCGCCACAGGGCGTGTTTGCAGACATGTCACCTCAGGCCCCACCCCCTTCCTTCACCATTGTGCAAATATTCCTCTAAAATCAGCCGAACTACGAATTGCGATTTACTCACCTGTTATCAGGAGAGACCTCAGTGCTGCATCTTTGAGCCCAGTATTGATCCTGAAAAGTAATTTTAACCGTACTTACCAGTAACTTGAATTTCCTTCCATAGGATATCATTGCCTGCTTTTTGCTGAAAAAGTTTCTAAGTGTCGATTTTTGAAACATACAAATATTCCTCTAAATCAGCAGAACTACGAATTCCGATTTACTCACCTGTTTTCATGAGAGACCTCAGTGCTGCATCTTTGAGCCCTGTACTGATCCTGAAAAGTAATTTTAACCGTACTTACCAGTAACTTGAATTTCCTTCCATAGGCTAACATTGACTGGTTTCACTTGGAAATTCTTCTAAGTGTGGAGTTTTGGAACTTTATAATATTCCTCTAACATCAGCCGAACTACGAATTCCGATTTACTCACCTGTTATCAGGAGAGAACCCAGTGCTGCATCTTTTAGCCCAGCACTGACCCTGAAAAGTAATTCTAACTGTATTTACCAGTAACTTGTATTTCCTTCCATAGGAATCCATTGTCTGGTTTTCAGCAGAAAAGTTTCAGTGTCAATTTTCACAAACTACAAATATTCCTTAAAAATCGCCTGTATGACTTAAACACATTCTTTCAACTGTTTACAGGAGATGCACCAGTGCTGGATCCAAGATCCACCACTGAGTAAGAAAAAGTAACGATAACACTACTTACCTGCTAAGTGAATTTCCTCCCATAGGATAACATTGGTGATTCTATGTGAAAAAGTTTCTAAGTGTCAACTTTTAAAAATACAATAATATTCCTTAAAAATCACTACTGTAACCAAAACGCTTATACTCAACTGTTTACAGGAGATGTCCCAGGACTGAATCTAGGATCCAGTCCTGTGGTTTGAAAAGTAATCCATAAAGTAACTAATTGCATTTAACTTGAAATTCACATTGAGCTCAATGTTGCATTGTGTTTGAAATTGTGTTGCCCATTGCAACAACTGTAACTACTGTACTTAAAAGTCTATTTCCTATTTGCAAAGTATTTAAACTAAAGTAAATCATTCTGAGAAAGTATATTTTGTAATGTAATGTATAATGTAATTACAATGTATTTTAAAAAATAAAATATCTAAAAATAAATAGTTTAAAAAATGTAGTAAATCAGTATCAAAAAAATAAATATAACAATTAATACATTTAAAAATTGTCATTTACAAAACCTTTGAAATTCACTGAAAAAAACCATAGGTTTCAGACATGTTATAGTTAGGAATTAGCATTTAAAAAACCTTTGAAATTCACTGAAAAAACCATAGGTTTCAGGCACGTTATAGTTAGAAATTAGCATTTAAAAAACCTTACAAATTCACTGAAAAAACCATAGGTTTTAGGGACAGTTATAGTTAGTTGGACATTGCACTCGTACAAAACCCGTGAAATTCCCCGTTATAGTTAGTTCAGGTAACTATAACTCGCGCCCCGCAATGCACTGCTGATGACGTCACATATTACATCACTCATGACATGGTCAGTGACATCACTGATGACATCATGATAACATCTCAAATGACATCACTGATGACATCACTGATGACATCATCCATGTGATAATTTGATGCATCTTCTCACACCCTAATATAACTTTTGATACACCCACTGTAAATTACAGACTGCCATTGTCAAAACCATAGACACTCCAACACCAATTACTATATACACACTCACTGATTCTTAGGTCTACACACACACATCTACTCACTCACCCGTACAGTCACTCATACTTATAGTCACTCAGTACAGGACTATTATATGCACTCATACACCTATATAAACACTCACACACCGCCACTCATCCATAGAGGTACTCACACACCTAGTCAGTCATGCAAAAAATAAAGCACACACCCATTTACTCACCTATACAGTTATACACACACCAGCTCACTTACTCATACAAATACTAGCACATTCTTACGCTCTTATACAATCTCTGATACAAGCACACACTCATCCATACAGTCACTCTCACAATAACACACTCTCGCTTATAGCTATTTATATACTCCAACACACATATATACTGCCTTTCACATACGTAGTTACTCACACATGTACCACTGGGACATACATTCACTCACTAACACACTCTTACACACACTTACCCACCCATACAGTCTATCACAGATGCACTCTTGAAACCATCCACCCAGTGAATCACCCACTCACACATCTATGCACAGAGTCGCACACACCCCACCCACACAAACACTCAGGCACCCATACAGATACTCAGCCAACCAATCAATAACTCATATAGACACTCATGTAGCTATTCACAAACCCATGCTGCCACTTACACAGCAACAGACAGACGGATACAGACATTCACCCAGTTTAGTCACTAACCCATGCATTCAGTAAGATACGTTTAATCACTCACTTATAGAGTTAGTCACGCACCTACTAAATCATCCATTCAGACACTTATTCACCCACTCATTCTTCAATACGCCTTTCCCTATATATATTAAACATATTTAAACTTTACAGAAACACACAGTCACTGGATGATGTCATTTGAGATGTCATCAGTGATGTCATCAGTGATGTCACTGACCATGTCATGAGTGATGTAATATGTGACGTCATCAGCAGTGCATTGCGGGGGCGCGAGTTATAGTTACCTGAACTAACTATAACAGGGGAATTTCACGGGTTTTGTACGAGTGCAATGTCCAACTAACTATAACTGTCCCTGAAACCTATGGTTTTTTCAGTGAATATATATATATATGCAAAAAATATCCTCCTCCTTCGAAAAGACAAGGGGACACGGCAGGGCTTCAAGGAATCATTTATTCGAATTCTCTGGCATGACGCGTTTCGGCGGTAGCCTCTTCAGATGCCTCCGGTGTTACAAATTTCAAAGTTTCCTTTTATTTATTAAGCCCCTCCTTCTAAAGTAGCGTGGGGCACACCTACACCATATCTCATCAGAGAACACTCGGCCAGTTCATAGTTATGGACTGCAGATCCCATCATGCAGTTGGTTCGCAATCTGGACGAATGTCTCTTACAGCCGGATTTTTCCCTCCTCAAAGTGAGTGGCTGAAGAATGGTTGGCTTGAGATTGTAGCACTGTGCTGGGCAACAAACGATTCCTGAGCCCTGCGCTTCCAACCTCACAGTCCCGGTGTTGGCAAAGCTTGGAGACGATGGTAAAGTAACTCCGTCTCTCCGTGTGAGTCAAGGACTGTCAGCTGGCAGCAAAGACCTCTGCCTCCATCGGACGTGGGGCGGTCCGGGTTGAGCCACTACACCCTGAACACTTTAGGAAGGGTCCCCTTTGCGTGGTACTGGCTTCAAGCTAATATGCAAAAAATATCCTCCTCCTTCGAAAAAGACAAGGGGACACGGCAGGGCTTCAAGGAATCATTTATTCGAATTCTCTGGCATGACGCGTTTCGGCGGTAGCCTCTTCAGATGCCTCCGGTGTTACAAATTTCAAAGTTTCCTTTTATTTATTAAGCCCCTCCTTCTAAAGTAGCGTGGGGCACACCTACACCATATCTCATCAGAGAACACTCGGCCAGTTCATAGTTATGGACTGCAGATCCCATCATGCAGTTGGTTCGCAATCTGGACGAATGTCTCTTACAGCCGGATTTTTCCCTCCTCAAAGTGAGTGGCTGAAGAATGGTTGGCTTGAGATTGTAGCACTGTGCTGGGCAACAAACGATTCCTGAGCCCTGCGCTTCCAACCTCACAGTCCCGGTGTTGGCAAAGCTTGGAGACGATGGTAAAGTAACTCTGTCTCTCCGTGTGAGTCACGGACTGTCAGCTGGCAGCAAAGACCTCTGCCTCCATCGGACGTGGGGCGGTCCGGGTTGAGCCACTACACCCTGAACACTTTTGGAAGGGTCCCCTTTGCGTGGTACTGGCTTCACGCTAATATGCAAAAAATATCCTCCTCCTTCAAAAAAGACAAGGGGACACGGCAGGGCTTCAAGGAATCATTTATTCGAATTCTCTGGCATGACGCGTTTGGCGGTAGCCTCTTCAGATGCCTCCGGTGTTACAAATTTCAAAGTTTCCTTTTATTTATTAAGCCCCTCCTTCTAAAGTAGCATGGGGCACACCTACACCATATCTCATCAGAGAACACTCGGCCAGTTCATAGTTATGGACTGCAGATCCCATCATGCAGTTGGTTCACAATCTGGACGAATGTCTCTTACAGCCGGATTTTCCCTCCTCAAAGTTAGTGGCTGAAGAATGGTTGGCTTGAGATTGTAGCACTGTGCTGGGCAACAAGCGATTCCTGAGCCCTGCGCTTCCAACCTCACAGTCCCGGTGTTGGCAAAGCTTGGAGACGATGGTAAAGTAACTCCGTCTCTCCGTGTGAGTCATGGACTGTCAGCTGGCAGCAAAGACCTCTGCCTCCATCGGACGTGGGGCGGTCCGGGTTGAGCCACTACACCCTGAACACTTTTGGAAGGGTCCCCTTTGCGTGGTACTGGCTTCACGCTAATATGCAAAAAATATCCTCCTCCTTCGAAAAAGACAAGGGGACACGGCAGGGCTTCAAGGAATCATTTATTCGAATTCTCTGGCATGACGCGTTTCGGCGGTAGCCTCTTCAGATGCCTCCGATGTTACAAATTTCAAAGTTTCCTTTTATTTATTAAGCCCCTCCTTCTAAAGTAGCGTGGGGCACACCTACACCATATCTCATCAGAGAACACTCGGCCAGGTCATAGTTATGGACTGCAGATCCCATCATGCAGTTGGTTCGCAATCTGGACGAATGTCTCTTACAGCCGGATTTTTCCCTCCTCAAAGTGAGTGGCTGAAGAATGGTTGGCTTGAGATTGTAGCACTGTGCTGGGCAACAAACGATTCCTAAGCCCTGAGCTTCCAACCTCACAGTCCCGGTGTTGGCAAAGCTTGGAGACGATGGTAAAGTAACTCCGTCTCTCCGTGTGAGTCACGGACTGTCAGCTGGCAGCAAAGACCTCTGCCTCCATCGGACGTGGGGCGGTCCGGGTTGAGCCACTACACCTGAACACTTTTGGAAGGGTCCCCTTTGCGTGGTACTTGCTTCACGCTAATATGCAAAAATATCCTCCTCCTTCGAAAAAGACAAGGGGACACGGCAGGACTTCAAGGAATCATTTATTCGAATTCTCTGGCATGACGCGTTTCGGCGGTAGCCTCTTCAGATGCCTCCGGTGTTACAAATTTCAAAGTTTCCTTTTATTTATTAAGCCCCTCCTTCTAAAGTAGCGTGGGGCACACCTACACCATATCTCATCAGAGAACACTCGGCCAGTTCATAGTTATGGACTGCAGATCCCATCATGCAGTTGGTTCGCAATCTGGACGAATGTCTCTTACAGCCGGATTTTCCCTCCTCAAAGTGAGTGGCTGAAGAATGGTTGGCTTGAGATTGTAGCACTGTGCTGGGCAACAAGCGATTCCTGAGCCCTGCGCTTCCAACCTCACAGTCCCGGTGTTGGCAAAGCTTGGAGACGATGGTAAAGTAACTCCGTCTCTCCGTGTGAGTCACGGACTGTCAGCTGGCAGCAAAGACCTCTGCCTCCATCGGACGTGGGGCGGTCCGGGTTGAGCCACTACACCCTGAACACTTTTGGAAGGGTCCCCTTTGCGTGGTACTGGCTTCACGCTAATATGCAAAAAATATCCTCCTCCTTCGAAAAGACAAGGGGACACGGCAGGGCTTCAAGGAATCATTTATTTGAATTCTCTGGCATGACGCGTTTCGGCGGTAGCCTCTTCAGATGCCTCCAATGTTACAAATTTCAAAGTTTCCTTTTATTTATTAAGCCCCTCCTTCTAAAGTAGCGTGGGGCACACCTACACCATATCTCATCAGAGAACACTCGGCCAGTTCATAGTTATGGACTGCAGATCCCATCATGCAGTTGGTTCGCAATCAGGACGAATGTCTCTTACAGCCGGATTTTTCCCTCCTCAAAGTGAGTGGCTGAAGAATGGTTGGCTTGAGATTGTAGCACTGTGCTGGGCAACAAACGATTCCTGAGCCCTGTGCTTCCAACCTCACAGTCCCGGTGTTGGCAAAGCTTGGAGACGATGGTAAAGTAACTCCGTCTCTCCGTGTGAGTCACGGACTGTCAGCTGGCAGCAAAGACCTCTGCCTCCATCGGACGTGGGGCGGTCCGGGTTGAGCCACTACACCCTGAACACTTTTGGAAGGGTCCCCTTTGCGTGGTACTGGCTTCACGCTAATATGCAAAAATATCCTCCTCCTTCGAAAAAGACAAGGGGACACGGCAGGGCTTCAAGGAATCATTTATATATATACATACATAGGCATAACCACTAGGACAAATTTCATCTAAATCTGTACAAATACTTGTTCCAGATTATATGCAGTCCAACAATGAATGAGTCGCCAGGGTTAAAAAATGTCAATGTTTTGACCCCACTAAGTTATTCAGATGGGATCTACATCAGGACAAAAAAAGGCAGCAGCCTGAAAAGAGTAAAAAAAAAAGATTTCCAGCCGTATGAATATCCAAATACTTAACTGACGGACAGGTAGGGGTGGTGCTAAAGATTATGCACCCAAAAAAGGGGGTCAACATGACCTAAGGTTTAAGGGAACATAAATCAAATCAAGATCTAAGGGTACATGGGACTCCACACCAAGGAGGAGACAGTCACGTTTTGAATGACTAGGACAAAATATATCTCCCCAAACCACATGTGGAATAAAATGGGAAGCTGGAATCTTTGCTTCAGGATCACATGTCTTCTGATCTATACTGGGATGAGTGTCACCACTAAAATCAAGAGAACTAGGTGGCATGCAGTTCAAAAAAGGAGCTCAGCTGCGTATACCCACATCAAACAGCCTACAATAAAACAGTTGTGAATGCAGCAAAGCATGTTGGCCACAATCAGGCTAGACTCAATGCATGTATAAGCACCTAGTGCAAAATAGTGTGGTTATATAAACATGCAGGGCACATGAGTTATAGTTTCAAAGCTTAGGTACCAATTCACAAAGGTAAACTAAGACGTAAGTTACTACTAATAGTAAAGTTGCCAGTAGTAACTTATCTTTGTGAATCTTTGTGAATACTAAAAAGTGGTAAACTTAGATTTATGTCTAAGTTTACTACTTGAGTTTAGTTTACTGCTGTTTGGTATTCACATAGTTAAGTTACTACTTGTAACTTTATTTCTAGTAAACTTACTAGTAGTAAAGTCACTGCTAGTATAATCACTAAAAGTAAAGTTACTATTACTTATCACTGTGAATACCAAAAAGTAGTAAACTTAGACTTAGTTCTAAATTTACCTTTGTGAATTTGGCCCATAGTGTGCGATCGATCATCAATGACGATTAAAGATCACGTTTTAACAACTATGGTGAATCATGCGAAACGCATATTTATCTAATCTTTCAGTGAACAGATGTAAATAAGGCATACTGTTCTAGCCAAGTAATTTTAAAAAGCTCACTGTGGGTACAAAAAGGACATGTGTTTAGGATACTGCTCGGAATCATGCATCTGCAAGGAGCCTCGTAACAAGAAACACTAGATCTATGTTGGCCAAACAATGCAGAAAGTAAAGATCAGAATTTTACAACACCGATGTTGGATCAACTGAAGTACCAGTGGAGCACCACTTATGGAGCATTATTTAGTGAAAGGACATTTTACTGAGGATGTTTCCTGGCAAGTTATCAAAGTACTCTCCTCAAACCATTTGGTTAAAATTTGCTGCAAAACTCCTGAAACAGGAATGTAAATGGATTGAATGTAAATAAGCCATGGATGATGGACTTAATTCTCTTGATGAATGGATCCAACTTACTACAAGTTTGACCACATGATTGTATATGCTGACTGTCGATCTATGTGACTTATTACAACATATTATGTAGGGTGCTATTGATCTCACAGATATACCTTTAGTCCATCCCTGACCTGTCGACTGTCGATACATGTCACTGACATACATTCCAAGTGCTTATAATTCTACCCTGCATCTTAAATGGAAAGTGGTGTGTTATCATCTTTTATTCTATTTCACATTATATATATAAAAAAAAAAAATTGGACCAAACATGGCTGCATTCTTGCACCTTACTTCAGCGGATGGGACAAATTTGTCTCACCCTTTTAATCATATTAACCTTTCCCAAATGGTTTCATTTATTTAGCATCTTTTCATGACACCTGCCATTATGAGCCCAGATATGTCCAACCTTTTCTCATCCCAGACTCATCTACCGTAACAGGGTTTGACACTAGTGTTTGTGTTTTTGGGTTTGACCTCTCCAGGGCACCTTTACAAAGGGAAGAGACAATTGCTGCCTCTCCTCATAACAGGCCACGTAGTGAATGAACCAGAACGCCGAGGTGTAAATGTGAGTGTTTCTTGGTACAAGGCTCCTTACAAATACATATATGTCCGTGCAGTACATCTACAGTGAGCTTTTTTAAACTATTTGGGCAGAACCTGAGGTAATGAGAATGCCTCATTTACATCTATTCACTGGGAGACAAGATAACCATGTGATTTGTATTATTCACCACAGTTGTTTGAAACAAGTGATCTTTAATCATCATTGATGACCTGGAGATGACTCCGAATGGAACACTGTATCTCTAAATGTGCACCGAACTACTCATGTTTTTTTGGAATACAGGGTTGCTCCTTTTTTCTTATGATTTTCTCAGGTGCAGCTTTCTCCTTGCAAGAAACCTCTCTCCCACTTTTTACTTTGAGATGAGGTTTAATGGCCCATGACCCGACACAGAAGTGTAAACTTCCGAAATAATCACTGGAAGTTCCCATTCATGATCCTGAAGGTTAACTGCTGCCAACTGCTAGCTCTCTGCCAGAAATGCAGCTTCTCCACTAACATTACTCAGAATTATCGAGGAGACTGTCTAAAAATTCCCCATCAATTTCATCCATAAATCTAGATCAGGTACAGCTCCATGCCATTTTATACTTGTTTTAACATCCCCAGTACCACCACTAATTAGGGTGTGCCATGGGTAGTAGTGTAAATATTCACACATACCATGCACAGAAGTGTTACAATCTTCTACAGGTAGTATCATCCCAATACTAGTTATTTTCTTGAGTGTGCCATACAAAATTACTCAAGGACCTGGAAACATTTGTGTCCCAAAGCAGAACGCCAAAATAATATGTTTTCAAGATCATCCTCTAGAACACAACCCAAAAAAAGGTTTTTCAAAACCCCTGGCACTAAGGACATATTCAGTGTGCCAACCCGAGACAGAAAACCTGTTGGACTAGAACCACGCCACAACCCACTGAGCAATATTTGAGAGAAATGTGTTTCAAGTGATGATCAATCCTATGAGAAGTCACAGGGATAGTTAGAGGAAACCAAACCCTCTTTAATTAAGGAATAACACTCTCTGGAACACTTGGATTCAATGGATATATTTTAAAGATGTATTTTGAAATCAACCCTATCCTGGTGCGCAGGGTATGACTTGAAATGCGGTGCGCAGGAAATGACTTGAGATGCAGATAAACAGAATGTCAGCTGCAATGTTTACCAAAAGCTTAACATCAAATATTATTCCAACATATTTGCTGTAGAACTTTATAACATTCCCAACCTCCTTCTTATATTCACTAGACTAATCTTAGCATAGAAAGGAAAGCTTAATTTGAATTTCAGAGATAGTTCACAGCTGCAAACCTGTTTGAACAATAAGACTTTGGGGCATATTATCAAGGATGTGCGATAATTATCGCAAAGCGCACTTAGCGCTTATGTTTTTTATCGCCGGCTATCGCTGGATTACATCGCGGAGATAACGCGTTATTATCAACGCTTATCTCCAAGGCGATAGAAAATCCAGCGATAGCGGCGAAACTCGAGCAATAGCGCGCGAAATCCAGCGATAAATTCCACGCGCTAATGAAAAGCTTGCTAATAGGCAGGTGAGGACTTAACCTTACAATCCACCTCCCATTGACTAGAATGGTTAAGTCAAGTTTTAAAGAGGTGTTAGATTCCAGCGATAATCGCGGTTAGCGCAAATTATTTTATCGCTTCGCGGGCCTTGCTAATAGGGGGAAGTTGTGTTTGCGACTGTTTTCAGTCGCTTTTAGTTGGGAACGCCTACTTTGCATGTCATTTGCGATAATTATCGCTGACATGCAAGGCGGCCAGGAAACGGCCGCTTTCGCCATAAAGCTGTCGCTAACAGCTGTTAGAGACAGCTTGCTAATAGGGCGATAAAAATATCGCCGCTTTAGCGGCAAAAAGTGATGCTAAAGTGGCGATACTGCCCTTGATAATATGCCCCAGAATGTTCAATATAATACCAGAGGCTGCTATCTCATCTGGAGCTGACAGCCCGGCTTAAAAGAGCAGCAAATAAAGGCTGAATTCGTTCCCATTAACCTTCAGTCAGAGTATTATTTTAAAACAGCACAGTCAGCTTGCAATACATACTGTAAATAAATTTGTGTAGACTTTATTATCACATTGAAAGGAAACATTACCTAAATCAAATAGGCATGCCACATTAATCACACTCTTTCACTTTAAAAAGAAAAACAAATGGCCAAGCTAAAAAGGGATACTTAAGTGAGAAAAAACCATAATTATCATAATAGGTTATTGACTCAGCTGAATTTTCCTTGTTGTCATAAAAAACAGGTGCAATGCTATTTGCATGCATTTTTTCAAGATGTATAAAATCCTAGACAGAATGGCATACATTTCTAGGTCTACCGATAGTTTTAAATAGTCTACTCAGTTGCATGGCGCATTAAAGTAAAAAAAAATACAAAAAGATATTTGTTGTTGGGTGACATGTTTTGTACATATTTTAAATAATCAAAAGCATTGGTCCAGTTGAGGCAAATTTGGCCACTCTTGAATTTGGTTGAGTATGGGCCTGCAAAATATTTTTTCAATTAAGCCCTAGATATTGGGTGATAGTTGGGAAGCGTATCCCTACCTTTTTTGGTCTAGCCTGGAGATAGCCTTGGATGTCTCACCAGCATCATGTTTTCAGAAAATTCATAAAAATATAAACATACGTACACAAACATAGAGGGACTTTGCGTCAGCTCTCTTCATCCGTTGATCTGGTCAGTAGTCATTGACATGTTGCTTCCATCCACCACAGTATACATCAAAGGAAATGGACCATCCCACTTCAGCATTTAGCTGTCTTGCACTGTGAGTGGCAGCATTTTGCATGATCACATATGCACAGCGTTCGGAAAAGAGACACCCTTCAGCGCCAGCGCTGGTCTGACTGCAGTATTTGTTCATAAGTAAAATTGAACCGGAAGCATCGCCTTTTACATATAGTTCCTGTTAGTTGCATGCGCAAAACAGTTGTAGACCTTACCTAATAGAAGTCAGGCAGTTACACTCAGCAACCTACTGTCCAATAGAACAAGCAAAATCTTTTTTGTTTAGTGACCTTTGAACTGTGAATCAGCCTCATTCTCTGCTGCTTCATTTGTTTCTGTGCCACCTTTCTAGACACTTGATGGGTTTGAAAGCTCAACATGGCATCCCAGTTGCAGGAACTTCGAGCTGCACAACACAGCTACATTATACTGAGCCCAGGCATTAAGGTTGTTTTTTCTTTTATCTCCGGGTGACATTTGAAACTGATCTTATCAGTAAAGTGTTGTTTCTAGAAGAGCACCAAACACCAAAGTCATTTATCATTCGAGCTGTAAGGGCTGCAACTAGGACAGCCGAATGCTTCTTTGAATTTATTTCAGTGTTTCTTTGTGTTTGGATTATAACAGTGGTTTTGTTTAAGCGTTGGCTTATTTTCACGTGTAAATGAAGTTCAACTTGGGTGTGGCTAGTGAATGGGTTTGCAAAGCTTATAATTAGAATGTGAAAACGTCTTCCTTTCCCCTTCAGTGGTTTGGTCCAAGTACTGCAAACCATAATGATAAATAAATGTGTGCTGTTCAAGAATGTAATAGTGATCATGGCTTATATGCGTTCGTTGTTTCTCCCCAATGAGGGAAACTTTTACTTCCTACTCAAAAATGTTGCAAAAATATGTATCCCTAGCAATGAAGCTGACCATTCAAATTATGCATCTTGGGAAGCAGAGCACCACAATATCTGTTTGAGAAAGAGAGAAATGTATTATATACTTGAGGGGTTCAACGGCTTGCTTAAGCAGGCAATGATTTAGGAGAAATCCAGCATTAAAGGATTCCCAAGAGCACAGATAGGGACAATGTGCAGGACTATTTTAAAACTATTTATGATTGGAAACTTACTGGAAACATTTAAATTGCTACGCTGCCTTTCAGTGGGACCCCTCTGTTAAGCCAAATAAATGCTATTTAAGATGCTCTTTGGAGAAATTCAACACATTAATTCACACTGCAACAACTAAAAAAACGGAAAGTGCTACAAAGACAGGCATTTGTGATTGTGGTCATTAGGTTGGACAGAAACAGTAATTTAGATAAATGAGAGCGCCATAATGATGCACAATGGTAATGTTACTGGGAACAGCACAGGTTAGCTTTGCTATTTTGCATGCTGCTTGCCAACCACAATAGGGCATTAGTACTGATAGCTTAGGAAATATGTACAACGGGTTCTAAAACATATGAGCACAATTTAGTAGCTGCCAAATTTAAGAGGTGGCATGTTTTTTTAAACAAATTCTCTCTTTACTTTTTATTCTGTTTTTATTGCATATAGGGTGTGAGAATGAGTCTCTTTTGACATGGTTAGCCCCCCACTTTTTGCCTGGAACATGATGTGGCCAGGTCCCCTGTGCCAGAGCTCCTTCCCTAAAACTGTACCACGATTGGCACAACTTCAGATCCCCCTGTAAGTCCCTAGTAAATGGTACCCCTGGTGCCTAGGGCATGGGGAGTGAAGAGTGTCCCCTAGGGAACCCTCAACAAGGCCATGCTAACTGTCACTGCAGCATGCATACCTTGGTGCAGACAAAAACAACAAAGTCGACATGGCACACTACCTGTGTGCCATGTCGAAGCATCACTACCCAAGGTATAGGTAAGGTAAGGTAAGTCACCCCTCTAGCAGGCCTTACAAGCCCTAAGGCAGGGTGCACTATATCTCAGGTGTGGGCATATGTGCATATATACCCCTACAATATTTAAGCCTATTCTTAATATTGTAAGTGCCAGGGAAGCCATAGAGAGTGCATGGGCTGGAAACTTGAGAGCCCGAGTTCCCCAGCTCCATGATGTCTTCACTGAACCCAGGAATGTTTGGTATCAAACAACAACTATTACTAAACCCACACTGATGCCTGTGTTGGATATATTAAAACATGTACTCAGAGGTGCCCCCTAAAAACCTATCAACCCTGGTGTGGTCTGTGAATGCTTTAGGCAGACTGCCATCACCAGACATGTTTCTGGACCCCTGGGTCGAGAGCGCCTGCTCTCTGGGGTCAGGAACAAAGCTCATCCTGGGCAGAGGTGTCACACCTCTTCCCCCCAGAGGAGCACAGTGCTCGAGAGGGAAGCTTCAAAGGTCTTGCCCCCTTTGTAATGCAAAGCCAGCCTCTGCTGCTAGCAGCAGATGACAGCCCCTGGTTCAAACCCCCACTTTTGGTGGGAGAACCGGCAGGAAAACTAGGTGAGAATAGGAGGTGTGCCCCCTTTGCCAACTTCACCCCTTATGTGCTGGAGGCGAAGTGAAGCACGTTTTTCAGTGCCCACCATTTTGAAGATGGTGGGTCTTATCCAATCAGGGTTAGAGATATGCCCCCCTCCCACAGGAGGGTGGCATAATAGAGGGTGTAGACCAGGGGCGGTTTCTCCTTTAGGGCTGTGGGGCTGCACCCCTCTGAAATTCCTACACATTTACATAACAACATATTAAATAGATCGATTTACTTAGAGATACGATCGTATCTCTAAGTAAATCGATGTATTTAAGTCTGGCCTGGGCTGTCTGTTTCAGGCTGGCTCTCCGCCTCGCTCTGAAGCAGGAGACGGAAGCCAGGCAGTAAATCAACTTTCGGAACTGTGATGCACGACGCAGGACTTTCTGTTTAAAAGCCCTTCATTGCCATTGGGTCTATGATAGCATGCACTCTGTGGGCCAGTGACGCAATTAGTGTCATGGTTTCGGGCGTCAGAGACTTAATTTATGCTGAGTTCAGACGTCCGTCATTAAAAGGCATAGATCCCACCATTTCATCATACTTGCGAGTGGAAGCAAGCACTTCTGATCCGGTGCCTTGTTCTCGGTAATGGTAAGTACTTGCAAGCTAATGTTGTTTTCTGTATATTGTGCTGAGACCCCTCATCACACTAACCTCCCCCACTGTGACACCCCAGGCCCTGACTGCATGTTGCTGGCCCTGTTAGAAGTGGAGCTGCAGCATTTGTTCCACCGCGAAGTGGATCCAAATAACGAGCAGTGTTCGTTCTTGTTCCCTTGTGAAGTTGTCAGTTGATCTAAATATCCGAGTTAAGCAAGGCGAGAAATATGTGCTTAGAGTGGACAGTTCTGTTCTCTGATGTGTGACATTAAAACTGCCCGTGGCTTCATGCCCCTAAGTTAACACTGATGCCAAAAACAATGATTGACTTGCAAACAATGAATGTTAAAAACGTTGAGGCAATACATTTCAGTGATTTAGTTCCTCTCTTATTTCTCATACTTTACTTAATCTTGCATTCCTGAAGAGTTAGCTATTTTATAATGTTGTTGTTTATCTGTATTTTTTTCTGTGCATACTTTGAGGCTTGAGCCATGCTAGGTGTTTATGAGGGGCTTTGATTGAGCGTGCTGGCGCTAAGGCTGAAGCCAAACAAAGTGCGTGTGTCAGAGGGTTGGCCTCTCTGTAGAGCGCATAGAACAATGTTTATGTATTCCATTTGCAACTGAAATTCTGTGGATGTGTGTGTGAAGGGGTATACAGATGTCAAAATATGTGCAGGGAAAAAGTAAGAGAAAATAAAGTGCTTACATTTGAGGGGGTGTAGTGTATGCTTTGGGCAGTGAAGTGACAGAGATGCAAAGAAGTGCATTCAGGGAAGAGTGCAAAGAGGATGTTGAAGAGGAAAGAGAGGTGGTTGAAGAGGTGTAGATGGACAAGATATGCAGAGAAAAAGAGGATACATATCTAACATAAAGCACACATAACTGAAGGCCAAAACTCTTTCCACAGGCCTCAATGCTATTTAATTCACAGACTCACTATTTCAGAATTGAAACATTTCCAATGTTAATTATTTATAACAAATCATTGTTGTCACTCATTAATTTTAAACAGCTAACACCCGTTGACAAAGCCAATCGTAGTGAAAGGTTTTAAGTGTAGATCAGTTGTTATGGCATTTATCTGGATACAATTACATCTCAGAGAGAAACCAGTAAACCAAAATACTGGACAGTTGGCACACTATGGGAATCACAGAAATGTATTTGACATGTTCCTTTATAGAGAGCCCCTACTTTTTTCATCCCACTTAAAGACCTGTCTGCACATATTTCTGGTTGCAGCCAGCAGCTGTGGGTGCTTACCGAAGCCTGGTGGTTAGACCATATTTTTCCAAAGTTAATGCTGCATGCAGTGCAAGACAGTGGGCAAGCATACATTTTAAAGAGAAAAAGTTGCCACGCTGTACAATTTACACATCACATTAACTGCTCAACATATTATGCAGTAAGATATGGGGCAGTTTTCAATGTTTTAATATTTCAAGACTAAACTTTCCCACTGCTTTATAAGGTTGCTTTATCGCTACATTAATTTGCTTTGAAATGTACAGTTTGGCAATCTTTTTTTCATTTCTTACTCGGGAGAGGGACCCACCCTGGATCCCAGGTTTGTCCATTGAACCTGTTCACGTTGCTCGCTGTATAAAAGTCATGCCCAACATTTACGCCTACCACTTTCAAATGTCACCAGCCACCACTGGTGTAGACACCCCAGGTAAGGAACCCATTGGTTCCTACCCATCACTCCCCTGTAATGTCCCTAAATCTAGTATTTAGGTGGCACCCCCAGAACCTGAAATCATATTCCTGATGACCTATGGAGCACGGACACCGAAGAGCCGCCCCAGCAAGAAAGAAAAAGGACCAGTGACTCACTTGGGGCCAGCCCTGCTCCCCTGTCTACTGCCTGTCACCCTTGCTACAAAAGGCAACTCGTCCTGTAGGCCCACAGCCTCCAAAACCCGGGGAGGATTGCCTGCCTTCTATAAAGATCAAGAAACTCCAGTGGACAGTGGACCTGTCCAAGAAGAAACCAACATTAAAATCTAAGAGCTCTGCCCTGACAAATCACAAATTCTCCTCCAGAGCCACCTCTGCACCTGATGACCACAGCACGAGTCCTAGTGGCTCACCAGTCCTGCGCAGGTTCCCTGCCGATTCTAATCTGGAGTCCACTGTGGGATGCCCCCTGCCGGACTCTACCTCAATGCCTGCAGCCTCACACCGAAGACTCCCCCTGACTGCCACCTGCTCAGTAAGCTGTTTCCGACACCAATGAGCACCCCTGCACCCGACGCCCCTGGTCCATGGGAAGCTTGACCAATGGTGTCCCTACATTCCCTAGCATCAGAACCTACCTGGGCGGCTGTGGGTCATCTTCGTTCAGCTTCCTGGCCCTAGTCCGCAGCCTTTTTCCAAAACCAATCTCCCCATTGATTTGCATTGTGTGCACGATGCTGTGTTGGCACTCTGCACCTGGCCGCCCCTGTGCTGCTGAGGGTGTAAGTTTGGTTCTGCCTTGTGGCCCCCTGTGCATACCATAACTACCAGAGATTGACCCCTCACACCACTTTACTCAGTTGTGAGCAGTGCAACCTCGATCACCCCCAGTCTCCACTGGTTAAAATTGGGCACCCGACCCTGAATTTGACCTCTGCACCCGGCCTCCCCTGTGCCGCTGGTGGTGCACTCTTAGTACTAATTTGAACCTTGCCTGGTGTTGACCTGAAACCCCAAAGACTGGATCTGTAAGTTGTGTACTTACCTTCAAAACTGCATTCTTGTTTACCTCCCATAGGTTACATTGCTGAAGGGTAAAATTGCAGGGTTCACTTTTTAAAGTGAAAAGTCTTTTTATTTTAAAATATACTCACCTTTCCTTTTAACGTACATCCTGGTCTAGACATAAATCTTGAAAGAAGCTTATTTTTATAAATTGGTGGGAATCTCCTTTTTGAGATGTGTGTCATTTACTAGTCACTGTGTGTATAACAAATGTCTTACATTCCTTTGTGTTAGGCCTTAGGCTACCTGACCACACTACCTCAAATAGAGCACTTTGGGTTTGCATTGAGCCCTGTACACTTCTGGGGGAATCACTGGACTCTTTACATGATATAACCACTTATTGGCATATCACATAAAGTGCCAACTTCCTACAAAGGGGTTAATAAAATTAAAAACGTTTGTATCAGAAAAATGATTGCTTGCCGAGGCCAGACCTATTGCCTTTGCCCGTGCTTGTTAGAGAGTGCCAGGATTATGGCACTTCACCATCATAATGGATTGTGATGTAGGCACTCATTGCAAGTGCCCCAGTGCAGCGAATGTCAATTCCACAAACAAGCTAACCATACTGGGGCGTCATTAATTCTGGGGGGTGTAGAATAAAGGGGTTTCAAGGTGAAACCTGATAATTCCATTAATCATGAGGAGTTGTCCAGGGAAATCACGGTTTCAGGTGTAAATCATCCGGTGAATTTGTATTCTCCATACAGCTGCAGCCAGAGATCCTATAGGTTAGTGAGTTGTTGTGGCTGATGAAGAACGCTGACCTTCTCCAATCACGGGGGTTGAGGCTGCAGCCAGAGATTTCAGCTGCTTTCAGATTTTATCTACTGAAAGTAACAGGAATCTCTGAGGGAAATACGATACATCCAAGGACCTTTGCTATTCCTGAAGGGGTCTACAACCCTGTTACCAGTCCCATTGGTAATTCCAGGCAATTCGTAATGAGGCCAATGCTCTTTTAAAAACCTTCAAAATCTTCGAAAGTACAGAAACTCATACCACTGTTTCACTAAATTCAACAATATCCCTAATATAGGAATACTACCTGATATCATATTTTATTATTGTCTAAAATAAGATATGCACAATTAATTCACTGTAAAGTACTGCTCCTTTTTATCTCTTGGCAACCCCATTTGATTATAGCCGCATCAGAAGATGAGGCTAAAGTAAGTAGTTGTTTGTCACAAGAACTTTAAAAGGCTGTCCTGTTTTGGCTAGATATGTAGCAGCATGTATTTGCCTATCAAAAGTAAACAACAGAACATAACCGAATAATACACAAAAATAAATTAGCAACATAATTAAAATAGAACAGGGCACTGCACATATATAACACAACAATATGACATTACAATAAGTCATTGCAAAAACATGAACTTTGTGGAAGTCAGGACTACAGTTCTCGCAATGCAGTAGACCATCTGGATTTGGGCGATCACTCGGAGGGCCCGCTGGCCAGCGATTATTTGGATCTGAAGCGTTGTTTTGCCTGCAGTTTGCATGGACTAGTGCCACTAGTCCATGGGAGTCTGAGGGTTCTTCAGGCTCTGACAAGAGTCCCTTCGTCTGGGGGAACCGAGAGTTAGACTAGTGCAAGGCTTGATCATGCAGTTGCAGAATCATTGCTACAGGTGCAGAGTATACCTCATTTGGTTTGTGCAAGTCCTGTTGTCGCAGACACAGGTCTCTTCTTTGTCCTCTTCAAAGCAGGTTGATTCAGAACTGAGGATCTGGTGCCCGGCGGTCCCTTAAATACTAGAATTTGGGGAGTTAGGCGTGTGGGACCAAATGCCAATGGGCTGCTAGTCCCTGCAGCTAGTGCACCCCTGAGGTGACCACATCCGGGGGTGTAGGTTAACTTTTTTACCCAGAACCCACTTTTTCTACGATTTGTTTAAAATGACAGAAGTCTTCCTGAGCTGTACAGGCCAGGCAGCCCACCCTAGCAGTGTGGCTAGCCTTCTGGGGGTCACCTGCAACACCTGAATACCTAATTTCCCACCTGTCTGGGACCAAATGTGGGAAATTTAGGAGGTAGCCCTGATGCATATCAGAGGTGGTGTAGACTTTGAAGCTCACCGCCTTGATGTGCGACTTCCTTAGCCATCCTGAGAGGGAGGAGGTGTGACCTTCTTCCTGCTCAGACCTTTGTTTCTGACTCTTGGAATGTTCACACTACTTGGCAGGAGGTCAGAATCCTGTCTTGGTGGCAGCAAGTGCAGAATGCCAGCCAGAGCACAGGGAAGCTGGGACAACCAGGTGGGCAACCTCTCAGGTAACCACTTGGGTGCATGCCACCTTGCTCTTGACATAAGATTCATGTCAGGGGTGAGAAGGCATGTTGTTTGATTCCAAACACAACATATTTAGGTGATACCATAATGGAGATGCTAACCTCTGGTTTGCCCGGGTGCCAGCCCATGTTCTCAGAGGACCGTCTATCACTTATAGTGTCCTTTGATGTTATAGGCCACCATAGGGTCATATAAGCTTGCACTTACATGTCCACACCTTTAATATAATGCACCCTGCCTCCTGGGCTTTAGGAGACCTTCCTTCGGGGTGCCTGACATATATTAAAAGCGAATATATGATGTTACCCCGCTAACAAACACTCCGCATACCATCACCACAAAACTTTTACCACACATGGTGAGGGTAAAATTGAAATGGAGCAGTTTTCACTGTTCCTGCAGTCAGCAATGGCAGGCCTGCTGTCAGTAGTTTACTTGGGTCACAAATAGTGCTGCAAACCCTGGGGATCCTTGGGTGCCACTGGTACCATATACTAGGGACTTATAAGGGGTGTAGAGTCCTTGTCAATTGGGGGTGACAGTTTACACCTTATAGTTTTAGGGAGACTTCAGTGCACTTTCGGACTTGGAACCATCAGAATTGGAGCAAATAGTGTGTGCGGGGGTGCCATATAAAAGGGCACTTTCCTACACAGTGGTAAATGGTTGCTTGTTAAGGGAACTTTAAAGGCATGTGCTGCTTTTGACCGGAAATGTAGCAGCATTTGCTGACATAGCTATATCAACCAACAAACCATTGCACAACAACATACACAAAACAATATTCCAACACAATTAAAACATAACATGGCACAACCAACAAGATCATCACAAAAACACCATCACTTTCAAATAATTCTGCCCAAAGACACAGCAGCACAAAAAGCAACAGAACATATCACCACCAATATAAACTACCACATAAAAATATGCATAAATATTCATGTCACTTATTACCACCTTCAGACACCTCCTTTCATAATACGGCGGACCTGGACTTTGTGGTGGTAGCAGAAGACGCCGATCTTGAGTAACAGGCCCAAGCCTTGGCTAAGTGGGCCACTGTGGCAACCACAGCCAGTGCCCTCCTCACGTTAAGTGAGCCATTGCAGATCACCCAGTAGCAGATGGCCCTTCGGTGCATGGGTCCATCAGGTAGAGTATGGGTACTGCCTCTACCCTGGTGATTGGATGAGGCCAGTGAATACAATGGCTGCATGCTCTTCATCAGCCACAAAACTTCATTAACATATTGCATAGACCGTGGATAGGTAAATGACAGTAGCACTAGGTAGAAAGGGAACCGGTTCACCAGAGGCTTTAGAAAAAGTGTACAAGCTGACCACAACTCAGTATGCCCACTCAGAACTGTTAAAAAACGTCTGCATGGGAATTGCCATTTTGTTATGCCTACTTTTTACTTCACAAATCTTTTTCAAACTTTCAAATCGCTTTTTGTCATGCATAATGTTTATCTTCAGGGAAAGTTGTTGGAACATGTAGAATAACAATGGCAAATGTGAGCACTCCACGGTGTTAGCAAAACGTGCTGAAAGTGCTTACTTCATAAAGCAGCTTGATCTGAGTGGTGAATCTGAAGTAACAGTACTATAAAGTGAATCACATGGAGGTAGCTGAAGAAAAGTAGAAGGCTTTGCAAAGGAGAATGACACGGCGTAATTGATTGGAGGAGGTGCTCGTTTTCAAGAAAGGTTGAAAACAGGCACAATGAAGGTAGAACACTGTGTTGGAAAAAACTTTTAAACCACGACTTGTTCTTGTGATCATCCACGCAGATATGTGTTTTACATTACGTTCAGGTAATCTGAATGCTTTCTTTGCCTTTGCTTGTTTTCTTTGCCCAAATTTATTTAAGGTAACTGACTCACCGGCAGGGCACAAGGTGGAGGGCATTGTATGGTCGGAGAGTGTGTGCTAGCCACTGTACAGCTTGAATTTCTTTCCCTGCCAGGTCTATAGGTGATGGCACGATTGGACTTTCCAGGCAGATACTAGGGCTTCAGATCCTCTGTTGCGCATAGCTACAAATAACAGATTGTTACTATGGTACTTGCAGCCATGGGTGTACCCAGCTTTAGGAAGACGTAATGTCAGCGGCCAGGCTAAAGAAATAGTTCTATAAAGAGAACCAGGTAAGGGATCGGATAACTGAAAAGAAGACGGAACTTCACAAAGGGGGGAGGAAGGGTGTGGAGTCATAGTCACAGAGGAGTAAAGGTGGCATCACCACTCAAGTAAAGAAGTGGAGAGTGGTGGAGAAAACTGCATTAATGTTGGGTTTGGGAGAGGTAGAGGTACACTAGGGAAGACTTGTACAGAACAGAGGTAGATGTATGAAGAGAAGGTGGAGAATCCTGGGAGAGATAAATCGGGTTCCAAGATGATCAACCCTAAGACATAGCATTTTGTGGGATACCAGCATGATGGGAGGGAAAGAAGGCATCATTTAAGTAGAGAATACCAATAAAAGGGGAGAGAAGGGGGACATGTGCTTGGGACAGATGTTCGGGGAGGGGCATGAGCCTACGACAAAGGCTGGGAGCATGGGTACCATCGTGTGAGCCGAGGAATAGGGCATCGTGGAGGAGAGAACTGTTATGAGGTAGAGGAGGGGAGCATCATCATAGGGCAGATGCTATGGAATGGAACAGTCTGAGTGTGTGGAACCATCATGAATGCCTTAACTGACTTTTCCCTCTCCTTTTAAACTTCTAATGACCCTTGCACTTACCTTCAATCTTCTGCATGTCTCGTCTCTCTGAGAATAGCTTGCACTACCATTGCATACCTTAAACTATTTTATTGTATGTCTGCAAATTGCCCACATCTTATACATCCCATAAACCATTTTCATGAACCCACTAATGATCACACCTAACTCCTATCAATGTTATCTACCACAAAGAAACTGGATTAAAGACATGGAATGATTTCCTTGAGAGCAGAAGATTAATCCCAACAACGAACAATAAGAGATACCACTGGATTAAGAGCTAAGCACCGGGCAAGTGTGCTACTCACCTAAAGCACTTCAGTGCCTCGAGGACAGTGAGCATTATATAAATGCAATTACAATACAAAGGTGTTTGCCTGAAGCACAGCCTTACTTACCACCAAAGTCATAAAACAGTACCAGTGAAAAATGTTTTGTGATACGACCCCAAGTGTTTTGAATATCATTGTCACCATTTTCAAGACAGGCTATGCAGGAGGCATGCTATCAGTTTTTGAAAGGATGGTAGAATCAAGAGAAAATTCCAGGGCAACAGGGAAAGAACAATGTGCAATCTTGCAGTTTGTTGTGCGGTGATGCTTTATACCTGCTTAGGGGCAGATTTATGACGACTGGCGCATCCCTGCAAATCAGCAAGGATGCGCCAGGTAAGACGCATCACGCAAGTTTACCCTTGCACCACCACAGATGCGCCGCATTTACAATGCGGCGCATCGTGGCACAAGGATAAACAGATGCGTGACGCATCTCCCGTCGGAAGGGTGGCGCATTGTTGGAGTCGTGTCGCAAGCGCGATGCAACTCCAGCAATGCTCGTGGCCTGCCCATACATAACGTGGTGCGTCACGCCTTACGCCTGCTTCAAGCAGGCGCAAGGTTTTGACGCAGCGGCGTCGGAAAAGTGACTGAGTGGAATCTTGTAGATTTCACTCAGGCCCTTTTCCGAGGCTTGACTGCGCCGGAACGCCCCCCCCACCTGCGCCGGAACGCCCACATGAAACCTGACGCAGGTTTCATGTGGCGCAGGGCTTTACAACGTGACGCATCTCCCTAGATGCGTCACATTGTAAATAGGGCGCAACGTGGCGCATGGCTTACGCCGCCGCTGCGTCACAGAAGTGACGCAACGGCGGTGCAAAAGTGGCGCAAGGGGCTCGTAAATCTGCCCCTTACTATTTTGCTTTACATAAATCGCTCATGTTCTCCAGAGAAAAGATAGTTGGAGATATCTTCAACCCTTCTCAGGGTCTCCCAAAAAAACCTAATAATTTAGTGACATCAGCTTTCCTAACATTAGCCTATTTGAAAGAAGTCTCAAGGCCATTCTTAATCACCAATGAACTATCTTGTGACTTAACAGCAGTACATTAATTTGTTCGGGTGCTACTTTATGGGCTTGCACTTTGGTGTCAATCATTCTAACATTCTCTCCAGTCTTTCAATTTAATAGCTCCTTGTTTGGAAATTCTAATACAATCCTCTCCAGGTAATGATGATAAATTGAAAAGCTTCCAATCGTAGCAGATAAGTACATTAAGTGAATGAATCTGGAATGTTTTACCTACATTCATGGGGGTGCTTAGGGAGAGCCTTGTGTGTTACCAGTTGGGCTAACAGGTTCATTAGCAATCAGTATTACTAGCGAAGAGGGATTGGTACTGCTTTAGTAAGTCTTATCCAAAAATATTTATTCACATGTTATTGCAGAAGTCCATCCCAAGAGGCTTATCACCCCAAGCGTGTAATGCTATTGTGCCAATGTTATGATAATCTTCTCCCCATCCACATTTTGTCAGAAATTGTCTAGTAACGAATCAGCAGTCCATCATCTTTAAGCTAGGACATTTGAGCAAACACCTCTTTGGTGCAGATTTATCTGAGAGTTGTGCAACACAGCGAAGTAGCCAAAGTTAGAACGTTGTGTTGCGCACTTTGAAAAACTAGCGGAAAGCCATATTACCTCCTCGTAAGTCTTCCTCGCCACCAGAGTTACGTAGTGAGCTTTAGCTCCACACCAGAACCCTCCAAAGCAAATTAGCATCCCATGCCTCCCATCCCTCCCCAATGTTGCTGACCACCGTCACCTTTGACCCAGTATAAGGGGATGGTCGACCCACCCCACTTCCTGTTTTTGTTGTTCTGCACTGCAGACTCTCCAATAGCGCATTTCAGGTAAGTGGGTGCGAGGTCCTGCCTAGCAGGTCCCTCAGCCCTGGGGAGGAGGTCCTGTGTGAGCGGGCTCATTTACTGGCCCCCCCACACCTCGTGGCAAGCAACTGGCATGCCCTGCACTAGAGGGCTCTCGTGGTATTGGGCTCTGCTGTACTATTTCATCCCTGCATTAGCGGGCTCTGACGGTATGGGGCTCTGCTGTTTTTCATCAGCCAAGCACTAGCGGGCTCTGGCGATAGGAGGCTCAGCCGTGTTATGCGGCCCTGCACTTGCGGGCTCACCTCGGCACGCGTCTCTGCTCCGGTAGATGTCACGAGCAGGCGGCAGTGTTGCAGACCGGCACGCCTGTTCCTGGTCTGTTTGTTTCTGCATTTTCGCCTACGAGCCGGCTCTCTGATGGGAAGTAGGGCGCGAGACACTCTCCTACGCATCTCTTATCCCGATGCTGCGGTAGGGCGACCCGAGGTTCTTTACGACCTCCGGTCTTCCTGCCTGTCCTGCCTTAGGGGGGCGGTGCCTCACATGGCTGGCTTCCTGCTTGGTTTAGGGTTGCCTGGCAACGTGTTCTGGCAGCTGTTTTGTGGTCTGCATTGTTTTTTTTACGACATCCTACATTGTATTTAAGAGGCCATTGGAGTGAGCCCTCTTACATCCTGCTTGTGTAGCGCTTGGGTAAACATTCTCCTCTGCTGTTTTTCTTGGTCTTTGTTTACCTCACCACGGATCCTGGTGAAGATCCTCCGATGGAGGTTGGGCCCAGCTCTCAGTCAACGGCTAATTCCCTGTCAATCCAGGCTATCCAATCCATGATTCAGGCTGCTGTGGGTGCGGCCTTCACCGAGCATGGTGGCCCCTCTTCCCCCAAACAACAGTGCTTGAATCCTTCCTCCTGCGTTGAGGGTGAGGAGGAGGATCTCAGGAGAAGATATGTGCAGGGCCAAGAATTAAAGGAGGTCCTACAGCACATCAAGGACAACATGGCTTTTTCTGTACCTCCAGTAGAGGAGCAGGCGGAGGACTTTTTTATGCAGTACCAGAAATGGGAGCACGAGTCCTTACCCTTACATCCTTCAGTCAAGAGGGTGATTGACAATGAATGGCAGGATGTGGACAAGCAGGCTTTCCCACACTACCTCTTCAAGCGCTACACATTTCAAGATTTCGCTAATGATTTTCCATTTTCCGTTAAGGTTGACTCCCTGCTGGCAGGACTGGCCTCTCATGGGTCCATCATTTCGGAGGATGCCTCTCCCTCAGATCCTGTTGATAAGAGAGACGAGATGGCAGTTAAGCGTTCCTATGTGGCCGCCAAATTCTCCACTAGGGCTTCCGCCTATTTGTCTTATACTGTCCAGTCTCTTTTGACGGACTTTCAATATCTGGCCGAACTGTTGGAGCAGGGGGCTGATGTCCTGCCTACACTAGCTGTCATGGAGCAACAGACAAGACTGTTATCAGATATCTCCTTCGATACCTTGGGGGCCGTGGCCGCGGCAGGTGGAGCGGCTATCCAGGCTCGACGTCAGGTGTGGCTGCGTCATTGGAAGGTGGAAGCTGCCCAGAAGGCCCTGCTTATGAAGATCCCTTTTTCAGGGACCAAATTATTTGTTTTCTCCCTGGAGGATACAGTGAAAAATTCTGTGAGGACAGGAAGCTGTTGACACCGGTTCGTCCTTCTCGTGGCTGATTCTTTGGTCTCAAGAGGGCTTTGCTCCTACTTCTACTCTTGGGGGGGCATGCCCTTTCAAGGATGGGGTCGTGGCCGGACACCCCGTTCTCCACCAAATCCTGGTCTCAGCAGGCTGATTCTACCCCGTGTCCAAATCCTGACTATCCTCGGGTTCCGGCTCTCAAGGCTCTGGCAGGGGAGTGTCTGTTGACTTTCATCAATACCTGGGAGGACTCAGTCTTGCCTGAGTGGGCTCTGCGGATTGTGTGTGAAGGCTACTCAATTATTTTCGATTCCCTCCCTCTGGACGCTTTCATTCACACACCACTGCCTTCAGCCACACCAAAAAGGGAGGCATGGTTGGCAGGCATTCAGGATGTTCTCGAGAAGGGGGCCATTCGTCCAGTTCCGGCTTGTCAGAGGGGTCTTAGAGTTTACTCCATCCTGTTTCTGGTGAGAAAGGATTCTGGGGACTTCCGGCCAGTGTTGGATTTAAAGAGGGTGAATTCCTTTATCCCGCATGTTAGATTTAAGATGCTCTCTTTGCAGGAAATTGTTCCATTACTGGTTCAGGGGAAAGTGGTGGCTTCCTTGGATCTGCTGGATGCCTACTTCCATGTGCCTATCCACCCTTCATCTCAGTGATATCTTCGGTTTTGTGTGGGGGACAAGCACTTCTAATTCCACGTACTCCCCTTTGGTTTGTCCTCTGCCCCAAGAGTCTTCACGAAGGTGTTGGCCCCCTTGGTCGGGATCCTCCACGGGGAAGGGATTTGGGTATTCCTGTACCTTGATGGCTGGCTGATCTCTGCCTCTTCTTTCTCTAAGTCGACTCTTCAAGACCAGAGAGTCTGCGAGGTCCTGGACCCTCATGGGTTCCTGATCAACCAAAAGAAGTCCCATCTGGATCCTGCCCAGGACTTGATGTTCATCCGGGGTCACCTGCACATGCTCAAGGTGGATGGTGTTCTTACCTGCAGAGCAGAGGGCAAACTTGAGGAGGAACCTGGGCTGTCTCCTGGCTTCGGATTGCGTCCCTGTCCATCAGTGGTTGAGGGTGCAGGGGTTGTTGTCTGTGACTATCAATGTGCTTCCCTGGGCTCGTCTTCAACTGTACTCATTGATGAACCATCTCTTGTTCCAGTGGACTCCTTGTTATGCAGATTACAAACTGCCAGTGGTAGTTCTCCTCAGATTCGGTCCTATCTGGGTTGGTGGTTGGTGGAGTCCAATCTCTCCAAGGGTCTTTCTTTTCTGGTGTCCCCTTCCTGGGTGGTTACGACCGATGCCAGCCTGAGAGGCTGGGGCGACATTGGATTCCCGGTCTGTCCAGGATCGGTGGGATCGCCTGCAGGCGGTTTGTTCATCTAACTTCTGGGAAATGAAGGCCGTTTTTTGGGCTTGTCTGGAGTATGCCCCAGCCCTTCGGGGCATCATGTTCTAGTCCGGACAGACAATTAGGTGGTGATGGGCTACCTCAATCACAAGGTGGGGTTGCAGGGTTCGCTCCCTTTGGCTCCTTGCACAGGAGATTCTGTCCTGGCTGAGGTGACGGTGTTGTCACTCAGGGCGGTTTATCTCCCGTGGAAGGAGAACTGTGTGGCAGATCACCTGAGCAGGGTCTTTCCTCCCAAGACTTCCATCTCCCTGATGGTGGCAGTGTTCCATCTGTTGCAGGAACGGTTTGGGTGCCCGAGGTGGATCTGTTTGCAGACAAGTTTAATGCTCACCAGTGTTCCCTCGAAGGTGCGCGCCTGAGCGCGCGTGCACCTCAGTGACCTGAGCGCGCAGTGCTGTGTGTGTGGCGCGCACACACATCCCTGAGAGCATTGGCGCCGCCGCTGCAGCGTGAAAAACTGGCATTTCAAACTTGCAGAGGAAGAGGAATTTAGCAAGTGCTCCCTCCCAAGGAGGGAGCACTTGCTAAATTTCTTTTGTTTTCTAGAGCGCGACTGTGGGGCTCATTGTGTGCTTTTGTTTAAGTATTCGTGTTAATTGCAGAGCCCGTCAGGAGCTGCGATTAACATGAATGCTTTAAACAAAAGGACACAATCTGCCCGCAGCCACACTCTAGAAAACGAAAGACATGCAGCACCAAACACAGCGTGTGCTTTTAGAATCACCTAAAAGCACTTGCTGTGGTTGTAGACTTGCTGCATTTCTTCTCTTAATGGAGCTGGGCTGCGGGGTGATTGTGTGCCTTTTTTAAAGTTTTCATGTTAATTGCAGCTCATGAAGGGCGCTGCCATTAACATGAAAACGTTAACAAAGGCACACAATCACCCTGCAGCTGCGCTCTATTAAGAGAAGAAATGCAGCAAGCCTACAAATGCGGCATTTGCTTCCAGGTGCAGGGACATCTTAAGGATTTTGGGGGCCCCGGGCTGATAGTTTTTAGGGGGCCCCTGTTCAGAATAGTTTTGAATTATGATCCAGTTTCAGCTTTTCATGCCCTCTTAGGCCAGGTCACTGACAGTGCGCAGGCACACTCGTCCAATTCTAAAGTTGTTACAGCTAATGTTCACGGATAGTTGTGAATGTTTTCAATATTGTAGCACAGCAGCAGCTCACTTACATTACTGCAAATAATCTTTGTGACACCCGCCCACTTCTTATATATGAAGTCCTGGTTTGATCTAAATGAAACTTTATTTATGGATGTTGCATGAAACAAACACAACATTTCGCTGCAAAATCTTTGTAATAGACTTTCACGCGCCACTCACATCAAAACTAAATTAAAGAGAAACAGTATTTAAAACAATCTGTCGATGAATCATTCAAGGTCATCAGGGCAAACCTTGCAGAACAGAGCTGGCTCTATCAGGGGTCCCCCTAAAAGGCTGGGGCCCCGGGCCAGAGCCCACTTTGCCCATGCCTTAAAACATCTCTGTCCAGGTGACACAAGCTTAAAAGTGGAAGCACAAACCATTTGTCTCCGAGCCATGCAGCTTCTGTCATCAGCACTTCTCCTCCCCTTTTCAACAAGAGCAGTTCATGCATGAATGGCAAAATATCCTAGTTTGCAAATGTTTTCTATATAATTCTGGTTCTGCAATATTTACCGCATAATGCATCATCTGCGGCATAATTTGACGATTTTAACAAAAAAATAGTTTGTAGCTCAAACGGATCAAATGTTACTAAAACATTTGACTAGTGTTTCTGCGAAGTGGACGGCCCTTTGCAAAGGTTGACTGATCACCTTTGTCACTGCTGGATTTGTATGTTACACTGGTACTAATAAGGCAACATTTTTCCAGAGACTGTTAGCATCTGTAAAAATGTAAAAATAATAAAGTATCAGAAAATATACTGCATTACGCTGCAGCCTTTTTTTTGCTGCATAATTTACTCAACACTGCGGCATAATTTTGTCCTCCATTGCTGCATAATTCCAGTGGCCCCAAAGCAGGCAGCACATGTTAAAAGTGCTTGTGCATGAAGCAGAGAGACTGAAGTTTGTGACATTAGTTTGGTGTGCTTGCAAATCCTGCATTGCCGACCCCTGGTGAGTTACAGCTACTACTGCTGAAACAAGGCCAACGGAGGGACCAATGGGTGAGGCGGCCTAGCCTCAAGGGCAGGGCCAGCTTTAGCGCTGGTGGAGCCCTGTGCGACAATGTTTGCTTGTGCCCCCCAATGACTCCTTCCACCACTGATTCCCTCACTACCAACCTTTAACAGTGCCCCTCAAGTCTAAATAACTATACTCTCGCTCAGATTAATTTAACTTGATTTACAGCACCACTGATACCAGTGTAGGGTGTCAGAGCACTTTACATCACACTCATTAAACAGAGACAATTATTCATGTGTGTGTAAATCTCTGTATAGGAAATGTTTCATAAGACAAAGGACTACAAGGTGTAGGAGTCACATGCCATCTATACTAGTAGGCAGTATAGTTTAATAGTGATTGGTCTGGAGAAACACACAGAATTTAGAACATAATACCATGATTGGGGGTTCTCTTTAATAACCAGAATTGATTTCTATTCAAATGAACCCTTTTTGCAACATTAGGATAATCAGACTGGGGAAAAAACATGCAGCTCTTAGATCACAGTTAATAGCTCACTGTTCTATGTTAGGATTTTGACTTATAAACTGCAAGTACCAAAAGGATCTCACTGACAAAAGCAGTAACCCACTGACCCATTTACATTATGTGCACTTTGTGATCTGGATGGTACATGTTCTTTGCAGCAGGCAAATTAGCCTTCTGCGCTACCTTTCCATGAGTCAAAACTTCCACTTGACAAAACTCTGTCTCTCTCTAGGACATTAATCACCGGAGTTATCATGACATTTTTATTGTTGCCTAAAATTGCTGGAGGCCAGGAAGGAGGCAGCAAGTGCTTTTAGAAACATAATATACTTGCAAGCATGTCACCCCACCAGAAGTCAGCGCCCGGTGCGATCGCACCGCCCTAGAGCCACCTTGCTCAAGGGTCCTGTGACTGTCGCGCTAGGGTGTGCTGCTTCATAGGCCTGCCCGCAAGACTGGAGGTGAACTTCAGTATGGATTGTGGTTGACAGACCTTTAAGGTTAACCCACATTTGCCACCCTTAGGGTCCACATGCTGGTGCTAAGACACCAGGGCTTCTAAGTTCTAGCAAGGGATTGTGCTCCCTCAGGAGAGTGGTCTAGTGGACTGGTCATGAAGGCTGAACCTGGTTCCCCAGTTCCAAATTCGGCAGCTCTGACCATAGTGCCACATCCTCTCCTCCACTGAACACCATACTGCCCCATTGAGAGACATTTGCGCTGCCTTCAGCTACAACCCAATTGTGCCCCGCTATAAACTCCTGGATGCGACACAATTCAAATTACGCATTAGACGCGAGTAATATGCTGCCAAAGAAAAAAGTAACAAAATCATGGAAAAAGCAAACACTCATAGGGAATGCAAGTTTAAGTAAAGCATGTGAAATGTAAGCAGGAACAACATGGTTACCTTAACGCTTTTACATTAATTATTCAGAAATCAGTGAGTGCTTTTGCCAGCGGCACAGCAGAAGTGGACACTGTCCTTGTCTTCTCTGGGCAAGAAGGAAGAGACAGAGTCCTTTTCCTTCTCTACCTGCCTCGCCCCGAACTGCCACGAACGGCGAGCCTGATCTGTGGGCCTTGGCTATTTCTGCCATCCTGTGACGCATGTTTAAAATAAAAAAGCAGGGGAACGGAATCTATCAAATTAAAGAAGTAGGGGCACGCCGTGCCCTGCCGATCCCGCCCACTTCGACCACTGCATGTGTGGTGCTTTTAGGAAGCAAGCAGACTACTTTGAGGGTTAATGATCGTCTTGCTACTAGAATGGCTGAGCTAGAGTGCATGAGGTGAATCAACATGATTGGACAGAGTCACTACAAAAAAATGTTTGTGCTTGGAGTTGGAAAAGAAAGGGAATAGGATGGACATAGTTTGTTTGGCAGTGAGGGGAGAAAACCCCGGCAGAGCTGCATTTTCATTCTATTGCTGAAAGATGTTTAATTCCCTTCTCTGTGCAGCATGCAGAATATTCTAATGAAAGCTCTACTTTTTACTCTTGGGGTCCTGAATCACGTACACTTGGAATTACCAATCCCATTCCCTTTCCCTGAAAACCTAATTCTTGACCCCTGAAATGATGTGCCCTCAGCAGCAGCTACTGTGTGATAAAGCAGTAAGACTGCGGCGCCCCATCCTTGTGGAGAAGGTGGTAGCCGAGGTAAGGGTTGGGTAACGACCTGAATCTCCCAAAGTTCATTTTCCAAGAAAACAATTTGTCTTTTTGAGAGGAAAAGCAAGGTTCATTGACGGTGAGACTAGTTAAACGACGATGATTCGAAAAGTGTGGCAAAGTAGATTATTTCCAAAACAAAGTGTTTTGAAGTATATAAGCGATTATTGCTTTAAACCCAGATCATACAAACAGAATGTCTGAAAATATGGATTATAAGCTGGTTTTCAAAAACGCCTCCTACCTCGGCCAGTCGCACTTGAACACTTGTGTGCCGCTCTGACGACAATCAAGTCCCGGGATCAAGTGACAAGACCAATACTGTGCCTCCGGTTCACGAACGTACACATGTTCAGAAGGCACCGCAGGGGCTGAGAAGTTGACTGTTTTGTCAACAATCTCTATCCAGGCTGATGCGGGGGCTTAGGAGGGAATGGGCCCAGCAGGCTGTAAAACTATAACATCCTGCGCAAGAGGCTCAGGTAATGTGACTTCTCTGCTGGGGGGTGCGGGAAGGAAAAACAAAGATACCACCCGCCGGTGTGTCCAATCTTCGAAGCATGTGTGTGCTTCTGGTCACCAAAAGGGTGGTGTGATTGTCGGAAAACAGCAGGCAAGACCCGCTCCACCCACGTGATGGCTGGTACCCCCAGAGTAGACTCACAGGAAGGCTGATTGGGGCATGGCTAATTGATCTGTTAAATTCTGGCATGCCTGCTCAGCGCTATTCATGAATATTCTATCTCTGACGCATAGCATTTTAAATTTGAAGGCGCAGTTGCATGCTCATATATGTTAGACAATTTTAGCGTGCTGGTGCTGCCTCACTGGCAGTGTGCCTCAATTGCAGTATTGTCAGAGGGGCGCTAGAATACGTGACTAATGCATTTGAATGCGGTGATGCGGACACTAGCATTAAAATGTGTTAGTCGAAAGCCTGATGCGGCCCTACCCTAACCCAGCACTGAAACTGTGAAAAGTAAAATTATAATAACAACTTTATTATAATTTTATTTTCCTGCATTTGTTAAAGTTTTCATGTTAATCGCAGCATCTAGCATGAGCTGAAATTAACATGAAAACTTGAACAAATGCACACAATCACCCCGCAGTCCAGCTCTATTAAGAAAAGAAATGCAGCAACATAGCTGCCAAGGTTTCAAATTGCTATGTGGGACGATTTCAAACCTGCCTTAACACCGTTCACGTGGATCTGTATGTGAGGAAATGCACCGTCTTTTCACTTTTTTAAGCAAACGTTTGGAGTGATATTTGGCGCTGCACCCACACGTTCGGTCTGGTTACTGGCGCACACAGCCTTGGTTGCAGCGCACATAGACCTTACACTACTGCACACAGAGGAAAAAAATTAGAGGGAACATTGATGCTCACCTGCCTTGCTTCTACACACTCCTCCGGTGCACTGGGGTGTGGCGGCTGGATGCAATGTCGTTCCGGTGGCAGGCCTCCCTGCTTTACACCTTTCCTCCGATACCTTTGATTACGTGAGTTCTGTGCAAGATTCACCAGTAAAGGGTGTTTGTTCTGTTGGTGGTACCCAGCTGGGCTCACCGCCCTTGGTTTACTCTGTTGAGGGAGATGGCCGTCCAGAAGTGCTGGGCGATCCCGGATCTTCCTTACCCATTGCCGGATCCTCCGCTTCCAGTGAGGGTTCTGCGTAGGCTTCTTCTTCAGGTCTGGCTCTTGAAAGGCTGAACCTGCTGTCTTGGGGTTGCTCCCTGGAGGTGGTGGAGTTGCTTCAGGGCTCCCATCTTCCAGCTACTCTTTTATTCTCGCCATTGGGGGCCTTTTTGTCGATGGTGTGTTTCTAAGGGATTAGACTCTGTTTCTGTGGATCCGATGAGGGTGCCAGATTTCCTCTCTGATTGTTTTGCCTTGGGTCGGGCCCCTTCTACTTTTCGGGCTCAGTGGGTGGCCTTGCAGGCGATCTGCAGTACTCTGTTGGACAGTTTGGAGCCTTTGGTGGTCAGGTTGCTTCAGAGTTGTTTCCTTCAACGTTGTTAGAACTGGGGGTCCCTAGTTGGCTGAGGTAGGTACCTTAGTCCAAATAGGGACCCTTGCTTCTAAGTCAGGGAAAGGAAGGACACCTTCTCAGATAGCCCCTGCTCACCCCCTCGGTAGCTTGGCACGAGCAGCCAGGCTTATCTCCAAGGCAAATGGGTAAAGTATTTGCAACCACGCTCTCAGTGACACAGGGATAACACCACAAATGGACTCCACACGAGTTTCATAAAAAACAATTATATGTTTATAAAAGAAAGATATACGATGAGACCACACAATAAAAATCGAACATATGCATATTTGTAATATTTCACCTTGACGGTTATTAGGCCAGCACGCACTGGTAGGTTCTTGCAGAATTAATGAGCAATTCTCAATGATCCAATGCAGTCCTAATGCAATGCTATGCAGTTCGTAATGCAAGAATCAGGCAGTTCATAATGTAAAAATAATGCAATTCGTAATGCAACAATCAGGCAGTTCGTAATGTAAAAATAATGCAATTCGTAATGCAACAATCAGGCAGTTTGTAATGCAAAAATAATGTAATTCATAATGCAACAATCAGTCAGTTCGTAATGCAAAAATATTGTACTCCGGCACCGATCGCGGTGCTCTGGACGGTCTCTATGCCACTCTTACTGACTCGCCGTCAGCTAATGCCAAAATATGCCCCCAACACTGTTATGATGGAAAACAAAGTGCAGCTCCACACTCCGGCCCCAGTACTGCCACTCCTCGGCAAGTATGGGCCGCGATACGGGCTTGAGCGGGGTCGCGTGCTGCAAAGATGGGAAAGGCAGAGAGCGTTTCTCTCGTAGCCCGCACCCCGCCCCAGGCGGCGACACACGCACGCTCGCTGAGCTTTACCTGGAGGGTGTGACCTCACTCTCCTCTCATCGTGGCTTGGGCCACCGGTGCGACTTCGTTGATCTTGGGCAGTGGAACCCGGACCCCAAACGGTGATGGTTCGAGGTCTCTCCTTGGCAAAGGCAGGCTCGGGCCGGCAGCGGTGAATTCTCACAGCTCCTCTGGGGATGCCGGTCCGGGCCGATGGCAATGACAATTGCAGCAGTTATGGCCATGCTGTCGATCGAAGCAGAGAACAAGACTGCTCTGGGACACACAGTCACGGGGCAATTTCTCACGAAGGTCTCAGGCTGCAACAGGGCACACACACACAGCGTCGCTGAGACTCACTTGAGCTCCGGGTGCACACGATCACAGGGCAATCCTCCTGAAGGTCTCAGGCTGCACGAAGCACACGCACACAGCATCGCTGAGACTCACTTGGACTCCGGGTGCACACGATCACAGGGCAATCCTCACGAAGGTCTCAGGCTGCACGAAGCACACGCACACAGCATCGCTGAGACACACTTGGAAACTTTTATGTTCCTGAGTTTCCACAACAGGGAGCCAGCTCTCCTCGGGCCCTTGGAGACACGCTACTTCTGGACACAGCACACAGCAAAGTCCTCACAAGCAGGGGGACACAGCACACAGCAAAGTCCCTTGTCCTCTCCTTAGTCAAACCAGCAAACTGCAGGCCAGCCCCAGAACACACAGCAAGGGCAGTCCTTCTCTTCAGTCTCTTCAGCTGTTCTTCTTTGGCAGAGGTTCCTCTTGAGCACCAAGTAGGTTCAATCCTTTTTCAATATGGATTTCAGTCTTAAGTCCAGGGGTTTCAGCTCTCATAGTTATACCCCTAAATGTCTTTGAAGTCTTTGTGTTCAGGGGGCACTGACCCCTGTCCAAACCAGTTCTGGGTGTCTTCCTGCCAGTGACACCTTCTTCCTTTGATAGTGGGGGTCTGGATCTTCAATCACTCAGCAGGAGATGGAGCCTTTGTTTTATGGCAGCAGCCCAGGCCTCTTCACCTCCAGTGGCTACTCCTCCCCCTACACTCCAGATGCAGGTCAACTGTGGCTGTCTCACCTACTCCTCCCCTGGGTCAAGACATTTCCCAGATCCTATCACATTCAAATCCAGACAGTCAATCCACAACCAGGCAGAGACACACAGAATTGTTAGAACAAAAAAACCAGCCACTTCTAAAAGCGTGGTTTCGAAACACACAATTCAAAAACCACCTTCACAAAAAGATGTGTTATTAAATTGTGAGCTCAGGCACCCTAAACTACACCTCTCCATCTTAAACCTATGGGAAGATAGGCTGGAAACATATTACACAGCCTTCCCCATTCTGTCCTATGGGCAAGATGGCCTTGCAACAGTGAAAAACGAAATGGAGAGTATTTCACTGTTAGGACATGGTACACACCTCAGTACATGTCCTACCTTTCACAGACACTGCACCCTGCCCAGGGGGGTACCTTGGGCCTACTAAAGGGGTGTCTGATGTGCATGGAAAGGGAAGGGTAAGGCCTGGCAAGTAGGTGCACTTGTCAGGACAACATGGCAGTTAACAAACTGCGCGCAGGCACTGCAGTGGCAGGCCTGAGTACTCTCTTTGGGGCTACTTGTGTAGGTGGCACAATTAGTGCTGCAGGCCCACTAGTAGCATTTGCATTACCAGCCCTGGCACACATAGTGCACTTTACTATGGACTTTACTAGTAAGGCAAACATATCAATTATGGACAACCAATTACCATAACACTTTATACAGAGAGCATATCCACTTTAGCACTGATCAGCAGTAGTAAAGTGCCCAGAGTCCTAAAACCAACAAAAACAGGTCAGAAACAATACAGGATGTAGGCAAAAAGTTCAGGGATGACCCTGCAAAAAGGGCCAAGTCCAACACAACCCCCTTCCAGCCAAAACACAGGGTAGACCAATCACTACCTTGATGGGCTTCCCTGCTTTGGGCAATAGAACACGGACCCTGGCCCGCAACTGCAGGGGCATATTCCAGTTCTACGCCAATCTGAACCCAGTTGGATCCCTCTGTCCATACTCTCAGGGCCCCCTAATCCAGCCCAGGGGGGACCCATCTCCTCACCTGGGGACGCTATCTGTGCAGAGCCTAAACTTACTTTGCTCTCAGATGTGTCCACACTGGTAGACAGTACCCACATGGCCAACACAGTGGTGTGGCCCAGTCCACCCTCGAGGTGTGACTCCAGCCCCCCTCCAAGGGGCAACTCTGTCCACCAGGACAACCAGCCACAGTGGCCACTGACAGCTGTCAGTGATGAGAGCCAGGCCTCATGCCTTTCAGTCCTCTCTAACCTCTGTGGCGTAAGAAAGCGGGGGGCAGTGGCCCCAGGTGCCTGGCACCTTTTCTCCACTCTCCCTTCTGCCAAGTCAGGTATGGCATCCTGACACTGGCCCGCCAGCCCAGGGTCTGTACCCTCCGGCTGGACAAAAGACTGGGGTGGGCTCTCCCACACCCTGCCTTTCTCTCTGGACCCATGCACCCTCCCCACTGGAGCGGTGCTACCAGACACCAGAACTGGTGGGTTGCTGGTTACAGCAGTCCCCCTCAGTTCACCTGACACTTTGAGATCCCCTCAGGAAGTGGCCTCCCGGTACAGACTAGGCTCCCCTCCTGGTGTTCCCTTATAGAACCAACCAGGTCCTGGGACTGGGTATCCAGCACCTTGGGACACAGCCCCCTCCCCCTCCTTCTCCTCTGAGACAGGACGTGGGACCATACACCCCTCCCACTACATTGGGACCTATCTGGGCTACCACAAACCTCCCCTACCTCACTTGGTTGGGGAAAACCTGAACCACCCCCTTCTGGGTAACTCCCAAAAGCTTCCTCAGACCCTCGGGAATCCACCCAAAGGTCTGCCTCCTGCGCAAGCTCCCTGGAATCAGAGAACTCGCACCCCACCTGGTGTTGGCATAGCTCTGGAAAACAGGGACTTAAAATATGCTCTCCAACAAATGAATCACACAGCCCCCCCCAGTTGTTAACCAAGCTATCCTTTGCCTCACCCTCCAGTGCCTCACACAAGTACCCCACACCACTCTCCTGAGATTGGCAAGACAGGGTCTGACTGTCTCCGTCACTCAACCTACACTGTTCTGGGCGGTCTCCACACTCACACACCAAGGTTTCTACCATGGGGGAACCCCTCTCCCTGCACCTCTCATCTAGGGTCAGTAGGGTGTCCCTCCCACCACTAGGAATATGATCCCCTGTGTAAGTTCCCCAAACTACTTCAGGGACACTGCACACCACTGGAACTACCTCATAAACCTGAACCCCCTGGTGTATGTTAGCCCCCTCCCTCAAGTCAGGCGCCACATCTCTTGGTGTATGTACTTTTCTCTCAGCACTAGACACTACATTTTTGCTGTCACCATCTGAGCTGGACTCCACCTCTAACCCAGCAGAGCTCACTTCCTGAGCTACACACATCTCTTTTGGCTTGGCTGAGACACTCATGGCCTCGAGCCTTTCGAGCTCCTAATCAAGCTCCCTCATTCTTAACTTATGTGCCAAAAGCAATTTCTTTTCCTCCAAAGCGAGAGCGTTCTTGCTCTCCTCTTGCCACCTTTTGCTCTCAATGAGCAACTTCTTCTCATCCGCCTGAGCCTTTAGTTTCAAAACCTCCAACTCACGCTCTCTGACCCTTTGGTTTTCCTCCAACTCCTCTGGGGAAAAGCTCCCCCCTGAATGGTTACTACCAGCCCCTGAGGCTGGGCCTTCCACCGGCAAATCCTGTGGACCAAATCCATTCCCTGGGTCATCCTCATCCACCTCAGCATCACCTGTCTCCTGAGCCTCTTTGGCTTCCCACCAGGCCCTCAAGGCTGTTTGCAGCTCCTCCTTCTTGGCACTACTTTTCATGGAACATCCCAAAGCTCTGCAGAAATGCCTCAATTGATCAACTTTGTAGGTAAGCAATGCCTCAATTTCAAATTCCAATTCTGCAGCCTCACTGGCTTCTTGACTCCTTTGAGACATGATGTGTGGCTTAAAGGTCGCTCAAAAATAGAATTAAAAATCAAAACACAATATGTGGTTGCCTTGTGGTCTGCGCTAAACTAGTGATGTACAAAAATCACTGTGAGTGAATTTGCAAATACACGTTCAAATCCCACCGCTGCCACCAATGTTAGAACTGGGGGTCCCTAGTTGGCTGAGGTAGGTACCTTAGTCCAAATAGGGACCCTTGCTTCTAAGTCAGGGAAAGGAAAGACACCTTCTCAGATAGCCCCTGCTCACCCCCTCGGTAGCTTGGCACAAGCAGCCATGCTTATCTCCAAGGCAAATGTGTAAAGTATTTGCAACCACGCTCTCAGTGACACAGGGATAACACCACAAATGGACTCCACACGAGTTTCATAAAAAACAATTATATGTTTATAAAAGAAAGATATACGATGAGACCACTCGATAAAAATCCAACATATGCGTATTTGTAATATTTCAACTTGTCGGTTATTAGGCCAGCACGCACTAGTAGGTTCTTGCAGTATTAATGAGCAATTCTCAATGATCCAATGCAGTCCTAATGCAATGCTATGCAGTTCGTAATGCAAGAATCAGGCACTTCATAATGTAAAAATAATGCAATTCGTAATGCAACAATCAGGCAGTTCGTAATGCAAAAATAATGTAATTCGTAATGCAACAATCAGGCAGTTCGTAATGCAAAAATAATGTTCTCCGGCACCGATCGCGGTGTTCTGGACGGTCTCTATGCCACTCTTACTGACTCGCGGTCAGCTACTGCCAAAATTTGCCCCCAACACTGTTATGATGGAAAACAAAGTGCAGCTCCACACTCCGGCCCCGGTAATGCCACTCCTCGGCAAGTACGGGCCGTGATACGGGCTTGAGCCAGGGCTCGCGCTGCAAAGATGGGAAAGGCCGAGAGCGTTTCTCTCGTAGCCCGCACCCCACCCGAGGCGGTGACACACGCACGCTCGCTGAGCGTTACCTGGGGGGTGTAACCTCACTCTCCTCTCCTCGCGGCTTGGGCCTCCGGTGCGACTTCGTTGATCTTAGGCAGTGGAACTCGGACCCCCAACGGTGATGGTTCGAGGTCTCTCCTTGGCAAAGGCAGGCTCGGGCCGGCGGCGGTGAATTCTCACAGCTCCTCTGGGGATGCCGGTCCGGGCCGATGGCAATGACGATCGCAGCAGTTCTGGCCACGCTGTCGATCGAAGCAGAGAACAAGACTGCTCCGGGACACACAGTCACTGGGCAATTTCTCACGAAGGTCTCAGGCTGCAACAGGGCACACGCACATAGCATTGCTGAGACTCACTTGAGCTCGGGTGCACACGATCACAGGGAAATCCTCCCGAAGGTCTCAGGCTGCACGAAGCACACGCACACAGCGTCGCTGAGACGCACTTGGACTCCGGGTGCACACGATCACAGGGCAATTCTCACAAAGGTCTCAGGCTGCACGAAGCACACACACAGGGTCACTGAGACTCACTTGGACTCCGGGTGCACACGATCACAGGGCAATCCTCACGAAGGTCTCAGGCTGCACGAAGCACACGCACACAGCGTCGCTGAGACACACTTGGAAACTTTTATGTTCCTGAGTTTCCACAACAGGGAGCCAGCTCTCCTCGGGCCCTTGGAGACACGCTACTTCTGGACACAGCACACAGCAAAGTCCTCACAAGCAGGGGGACACAGCACACAGCAAAGTCCCTTGTCCTCTCCTTAGTCAAACCAGCAAACTGCAGGCCAGCCCCAGAACACACAGCAAGGGCAGTCCTTCTCTTCAGTCTCTTCAGCTGTTCTTCTTTGGCAGAGGTTCCTCTTGAGCACCAAGTAGGTTCAATCCTTTTTCAATATGGATTTCAGTCTTAAGTCCAGGGGTTTCAGCTCTCATAGTTATACCCCTAAATGTCTTTGAAGTCTTTGTGTTCAGGGGCACTGACCCCTGTCCAAACCAGTTCTGGGTGTCTCCCTGCCAGTGACACCTTCTTCCTTTGATAGTGGGGGTCTGGATCTTCAATCACTCAGCAGGAGATGGAGCCTTTGTTTTATGGCAGCAGCCCAGGCCTCTTCACCTCCAGGGGCTACTCCTCCCCCCTACACTCCAGATGCAGGTCAACTGTGGCTGTCTCACCTACTCCTCCCCTGGGTCAAGACATTTCCCAGATCCTATCACATTCAAATCCAGACAGTCAATCCACAACCAGGCAGAGACACACAGAATTGTTAGAACAAAAAAACCAGCCACTTCTAAAAGCGTGGTTTCTAAACACACAATTCAAAAACCACCTTCACAAAAAGATGTGTTATTAAATTGTGAGCTCAGGCACACTAAACTACACCTCTCCATCTTAAACCTATGGGAAGATAGGCTGGAAACATATTACACAGCCTTCCCCATTCTGTCCAATGGGCAAGATGGCCTTGCAACAGTGAAAAACGAAATGGAGAGTATTTCACTGTTAGGACATGGTACACACCTCAGTACATGTCCGACCTTTCACAGACACTGCACTCTGCCCAGGGGGGGTACCTTGGGCCTACTATAGGGGTGTCTGATGTGCATGGCAAGGGAAGGGTAAGGCCTGGCAAGTGGGTGCACTTGTCAGGACAACATGGCAGTTAGCAAACTGCGCGCAGGCACTGCAGTGGCAGGCCTGAGTTCTCTCTTTGGGGCTACTTGTGTGGGTGGCACAATTAGTGCTGCAGGCCCACTAGTAGCATGTGCATTACCAGCCCTGGCACACATAGTGCACTTTACTAGGGACTTTACTAGTAAGGCAAACATACCAATTATGGACAACCAATTACCATAACACTTTATACAGAGAGCATATGCACTTTAGCACTGATCAGCAGTAGTAAAGTGCCCAGAGTCCTAAACCCAACAAAAACAGGTCAGAAACAATACAGGAGGAAGACAAAAAAGTTCAGGGATGACCCTGCAAAAAGGGCCAAGTCCAACAAACGTCCTAGGGCAATTTGCCTTGCGCCATCCTGGGATCTTCCATTGGCATTGCGGGCTCTTCAGGAGGATACGTTTGAGCCCCTGGGGTCTGTGGACATCAAATTCCTCACCATGAAGGATGGTATTTTTGGTGGGCATTGTCTCTGCTGGTCGGATTGGGGAGCTGGGGTCCTTTCTGCACACTCCTCCATTCTTGCGGGTCCTGCAGGACTATATTGTGTTGCGTCCGGATCCTATGTTTCTGCCCAAGTTCCCCTCGGTTATCAACCATTCCTGAGAGGTTGTGTTGCCTACTTTCCCTCCGGTCTTTGGGTCTGAGGTGGAGTCTGCTCTCTTGCTGTTGGATGTCCGACGGGCGGTGTTGCTGAATTAGGAACGGACTACGTCTTTTTGCTGCTGTGACAACTTGTTTGTCACTTTTGGTCCTGTCCGGGTTGGTCATAAACCTTCTCTCTCCATCCTGAGTAGGCTATTAAGCAGACTATCTTGCTGGCCTATGGTGTACAGGGTTCTGAGGTGTCTGCCCGGTTGTAGGGTCGGTCTACCAGGGGTCTGTCTGTCTCCTGGGCCTCGTTCAAGGGGGTCTCTACTGAGGATATCTGTAGGGTCGCTACCTGGTCCTCCCCGCACATGTTCATGGATCACTACCAGGTGGTGTTGGGTGGTCCTTTTGCGGGGGGGCTTTGCTGAGGCGGTTCTCAGGGCTGGTTCTTCCCGCTCTTGTTGCTCACACCTTCTGTGCTTCTTCTTGGTTGTTGTCCAACTGTTTTATTTTTTGGATTAAACCTCCTGTTTTGCATTATCCCGTTGTCTGTGGTTTCCTGTGAGTTTCCATGAAGCCGCTGGGCTTGGGTATGTGCTCAATATGTAACTCTGGTGGCGAGGAAGACTTACAAGGAGGCAATGCCCTGGTTACTTACCGGTAATCTTCAATACTCCGAGTATTGTCTTCCTCGCCACATGAGTTCCCATCCATCCCCTGTTTGGCTATCGACTTCATGTAGTTTTTGGGGCTTGGTAGTTCTACAGTGGGGTGGGTCGACCTTCCCCTTATACTGGGTCAAGGGTGATGGTGATCGGCCATGTTGGGGAGGAATGGGAGGCATTGGATGCTAATTTGCTTTGGAGGGTTCTGGTGTGGAGCTAAAGCTCATTATGTAACTCATGTGGCGAGGAAGACAATACTCGGAGTAATGAAGATTACCGGTAAGTAACCGGGGCATCTACAAAGATTGTGCTAATGTTCAAACAGGCTGCCTAGCACCAAGCTCAAGCCTGTGAACAGGGGGTCGTCAACTCCTCACTTTTGCAGTTACAGCAGGGGTGGGGCTTTTGATGGATCTCTTCTGTCTGCAACTTGGCGGACAAAGGCTCATGATTAACGCAAAAAGGTGGGAAGGTGAGTGAATGAAAGGATGGATGAATGGATGGTGAATGAGTGAAAGAATAGATGCAAAGAAGGATGAGTAAAAGAATGAGTGAATGAGTGAAAGGAAAGATAGTTGGATGGATAAATGAAAGGGTGGACAGATGGATGAGTGAAAGAGTAAATGGATGGATGGATGTGCGAGTAAAATGATGGATGAGCGAGTGAAAAGGTGGGTGGATACATGCATGGACGAATGAGTGAAAGGATGGATGTATGGATGGATGAGGGAAAAGGATAATGGATTGATGGATGAGTGGATGGATGGTTGAAGGGTGGGTGGATGAGTGAAATGATGAATTGCTGAGTGAAAGGGCAGATGGATGAGTGAAAGGGAGGATGGATAGACGTATGGAGTGAAAGGATGGATGGATGAGTGGAAGGATGGTTTGAAGGGTGGGTGGATGAGTGAAAGGATGGATGGCTGAGCGAAAGGGTGGATGGATGAGTGAAAGCGAGGATGGACTTTTTATTTATTTAGAGAGTTTTATATAGCGCTGGCAAGACCCATGGGTATCAGAGCGCTTTACAAAATTTACACAGGAAATTAAAAAAAACAGGCAGACAGCCATAAGTGAGTGTAAATAACAGAGGCGAGAATTACTGGATTTTAGGCTGCTAAGAAGTGCTACGATTTACTGTCCAGAGGGTTAAGGTGCCGAGCGAGGAGGAGATCCTTTAGTTTTCTCTTAAAGGTCATGAAGGAGAGGTTGGTTCTGAGATCTGCTGGTAGGGAGTTCCAGATTTTAGGGGCATTGCCCAAGAAGGAGCGAGCCAGGGATTTTTGTTTATGTTTCTTCGGGGGTATGAGAAGTAGGTTGTTGGTGCTTCTCAGGTTTCTTGCCTGGCCTGCCTTGGTGAGTTTGGCTGCCAGTTATGTTGGTTTACCAGTGTGAAGAACTTTGTGGGTGAGACAAGCAGTTTTGAAGTGGCAACGGGCTTCAATTGGGAGCCACTTAAGATCTTTCAGGGAGAGGGAGATGTGATCATGCCTTTTGGCTCCAGTGACCAACCTTGCTGCTGCATTTAGAGTTGTTCTCAGGGGGGCTAGGTGGGATTTCGCTGTGCCTGTGAGGGTGGTGTTCCTGTAGTTTAGTCTGGACAGAACCAAGGCTTGCGTTGTTGTTTTGAGATCATTTGGAGGGAGGGAGGGCTTGATTTGGTAAAGCAGTTTTAATTTGTAGAAGTCACTCCTTGCGGTAGTCTTTATGCATGAGCTCATGTTCAGGTTTGGGTCCAGTATGATTCCCAGCGATTTGGCAGAACCAGCCAGGGATAGATTACATTTAGAAAGTTGATAAGCGTTATCCACTCTTGGACCTGGGGGGTCTGTCCGTCATTTGAGAGGAGAAGAATTTCCATCTTTTCTTGGTTGAGTTTTAAGTGGTTGAGTGTTAGCCAGTTTTGGATTTTTGTTAGAGTATCATTTAGACAGCATATGTCCTCTGGAGAGGATATCTCCAGATAGAGCTGGATGTCGTCCGCATAGAGGTGGAAGGGGCTATTTGCTTACTTGATTATGGTAGTGAGGGGCTCCATGTAGATATTAAAGAGAGTAGGTGAGAGGCCTACTGGATGGGTGTAAAGAGTGAAAGAATGGATGGATGAGAAAAAATGTTGATAGATGACTGAAAAGATTGATGGATAGATAAGTGAAAGGATGGAAGACTGAGTGAAAGGATGTATATGCTTGCTGGATAGGTTTGAAATTAGATGGATAGTTTTGAATATAGATGGGTAGACAGATGGACAAAATGCTGGCAGAGTAAATGGGAGATGAAAGACTGAATGGATGACAGAATGTAAAGGTGAAATGGTGATTATCAGTGGGTGGATGAAAAGTTGAATGGATAGATGCTTGGATGGAAGATACAAGCAAGCTCTTCTGAGGGGAGGGCTACAAGGATTTACTTGCTTGGTGGCATAAGAGCTTTGGTCCAAAGTGGGGGGTATTTTAATTTTCTGACTACTCCCTTGCCCTCGCATCATAAATCAAATGGAGTGTGCTTGATTTCTAAAAAAGGTTTTATATTGCAAATGTTTTGTGCTGGAGAGTAACAATTCAAAGATAATAAAAGAAGAGGTAGATACCCTAATGCTCGGAAAAGGGACGGGGTAGTACCAAAGGAAACAAAAAAGTCACTAACCTATACACAAGAAAATGTGTGGATCATGTGTTGAAAAACAGGCTATAAAATACTATAGACAACACATTCAGAATGCAGTGGATATCAATTAAAAACAAAAGATAAACATTTTTACATAAAAACAATATACAAACTTATATGTCAGCAAAAAATTTAATAAAATGTAGACAATACAATTGCATATAGATTTAAAAACATCTCATACTTAAAGTACATTATTGTTAATTCTTATGGATACAATTTATACATCACAAGAAAACTACAAAAAGGTCGACGAGGCGTTTCGGTGGGATGTAACACCTTCACCTTCTTCAGGACAGAGTTTTCTAAATAAAATTTCAATATATCAAGGGTTTTAGGTTACTCGATAGAAACGGAAGGAGGACTCACATCCGTATGGTTTAGAAAAAGGAATAACCTTTATATTGGTAAATAATTCTTATAGTTTGTGTTCGTTGGAGCCACTGATGAAAGAGACGTGAATCGTATTAAAATTGAGACCATGTACAAACTGGTCAGTACTTAGCATAACCAGTGCGCCGTGATTTTGGCTATGTTAATTTAAGAATCGGCGTTTTCAATAATTGACGATGCTGGTTAGGTTGCTTGGCAATAATAAGACGTTGAGGATAAAATCCGATGTGAGATCTATGGCCTCCCTGCTCCAAACGAACGTCTTCCGGGTCAGGATATTGAAAACGACGATTCTTAAATTAACATAGCCAAAATCACGGCGCACTGGTTATGCTAAGTACTGACCAGTTTGTACATGGTCTCAATTTTAATACGATTCACGTCTCTTCATCGGTGGCTCCAACGAACACAAACTATAAGAATTATTTACCAATATAAAGGTTATTCCTTTTTGTAAACCATACGGATGAGAGTCCTCCTTCCGTTTCTATCGAGTAACATAAAACCCTCGATATATTGAAATTTTATTTAGAAAACTCTGTCCTGAAGAAGGTGAAGGAGTTACATCTCACCGAAACGCCGCGTCGACCTTTTTGTAGTTTTCTTGTGATGTATAAATTGTATCCATAAGAATTAACAATAATGTACTTCAAGTATGAGATGTTTTTAAATCTAAATGCAATTGTATTGTCTACATTTTATTAAATTTTTTGCTGACATATAAGTTTGTATATTGTTTTTATGTAATTTTTTTATCTTTTGTTTTTAATTGATATCCACTGCATTCTGAATTTGTTGTCTATGGTATTTAATAGCCTGTTTTTCAACACATGAGCCACACATTTTCTCGTGTATAGGTTAGGGACTTTTTTGTTTCCTTTTGTGTTTCCTTTGGAGAGTAACAATTCAACACTGTGCCAGTTCGCATCAGTTTTGGTGACTTTGTACAGGTGCAAAGTATTATTAAATTGCCCATATGTGTCATTTATTCTGTTCTTAAAGGGCCCTTCCTTTTTCCCTTCCATTTCATTCTCTTGAAAATCTGTACACAGCTATAGAGATTCATCAGGTGAAGCACGCTCTGAGACCAGAACAACAGGAATGGCAGCAGGGGTAAACAAACTGATTATTTTTATAGTTGTTTGACGTTAGAACCTGACAGACTTAGGGCTGTTCAGTCTTGGGAGGGTGACAGCTGGGCTTTGTGTATTCCCTCTAGACAGCCACACACAAAGGGAGCTTAGGTGTGTCTTGATGAGCCATCCTGGGAGATGGGAAGGAGGAGCTGGGCACAGCCTCACACTTACACCAGAATAGGCTGTGTCCAGTGAACCTACAAAGGGCTGCATACCACCCTGTAGTGAGTCTGGAGTCAGGGCAGGAAGGGAGGACCTCGGAGCACTTCATAGCTTTCTTTAAAGTCTCCCCCAATTCAAAGGCACAACTGGGTATAAGCACTGTACCTCTGACACCATAACTTCAGCACACCTGTAAAGACTCTACTAGGAAGAAGAACTGCTTTGATGCTGAAAGGACTGCCACTCTGCTGAACGGCTGCTTTGCTGGACTCTTGCCCTGCTGAGCTACTCTGCTGCCTGCTGTCCTCCTGCCTGTGTGAGAAGGACTGGACCTGCATCACTTGAACCCAGAGTGACTCCAAGGGCTTGCTGGTTTGCCTCCTGTTCTGAGTCTCAAGAACATCAAAGGCTTCAAATCATCCTGCTACAACACCTGGACTTTGCAGGCGGCAAGTCTTGCCCTGCCAAGTGGGGCCAACCCAGTCCTGGGTCCTTGGAAGTGGGTATAAAGTGCTGCTTCAACCACAACCCATGCCTCCTCATCATGACCGGCGCAACTTTGCCTTTGCGTGAGTCAATACCAGCACATCCTCATCCTTGTGTGGAACAGACCCGGTGCATCACATTTGGAACCAGCAAGTCAAACTCGGAACCGATATATCAAGGCAGTTGCATGGAGAAAATCGACATCCACTGCATGGCTCATCACCGACGCATGGCTTCAGCAGCACTGCGCATCTTTGTCGAAGATGACGTATTCCGGATCAAGGTACTTTGGTTTAGCTGGCCCTGTATTCGGCCCGTGCTCCATCGTCGTCGGCCTGAACTTTTGACTTTGCCCTGGTCCAATGCAACCAGATATCCCACTGATTGTAAGCCCTGTTTTACCTTTATTCTTTAAAAATTCATATCGCAACTTCTACGTGTTGGATTGTTGTTGTTTTTGGTCTTGTTTTATTTATACAATTATTCTCTATCTCTAACCTGATGTGGAGTCTTTTTGTGGTGTTTTCACTGTGTTATTGTTTGAAGTGTTGCACAAATACTTTATCCATTGTCTCTTAAAAGCGTGACTGCTGTGCACCAAGCTACAAGAGGGTGAGCACATGTCAGGATGTGTCAGCAGCGCCAAAACAAATAATGCCACTAACCTTTAGAACCACCAGCGGGAACGATGGAGTGTAGAGTAGTTCCCCTATTCCCCCTGAGCGCAACCCCACACAGAGTAGAGGTACACTACTATGTGAGGAAGTACCCCAGGGAAAAGGGAAAGGGACAAAATAATAAACTCTGCTGCTGTACTGGTATCTTCTCACACCTTAGGTCTGGTCTATGTCTTACTCTCGCACATGAACTGCAGTGGAAAGATAAGAGAAGAGTAGAGAGATGGCTCAAGGAATATCATTCATACCAAGGTAAGTATTGTACACATAGGTTCATGTACTCACAATGCGACAGGCAGCAATGCTCTTAATGAAAGTTCCAAAATACACAATCCCAAAAGGCTCCACACTGAGAGATAAAGAGCAGGAAAAGCAGAATGTATAACTCTCAGGTACCACAGGATTAAATGTAAGGCAGAAATAAAGTCACGCAAATCACTGCGTCAATGCTCCATAATGTTCCTTTGAAATGAGCACAAGAACGCTGTTAAAAAGGCACAGCGCAGTAGTAGAGAAGGACGGATACTTATTTACGCGAATAAACCAATGCAACCTGCTGTTTCCACACACAGCATGAAACGAAGACTGAAAGCTGCTATGAGAGAATTAATTGCTAAGACTCTCTCGAGAAAGAAAAGCACTTAATCACAGTGTCTGACATGGGAGGAGCGCTCCAGCGCTTCTCTCCCGTCTGTTTAGAAATGAAATACCTTTAAATCCAAGAAGTTGTCGGAAACAGAGACTGCTTCACCCTGACAAGCTCCGTAACCTCCAAAAATCAGAGAGGTCTCACGAAGGCGGGAAAAGCAATAAACCAGCTGCATTCACTTCCTAGAGAGGCCGGGCATATGCATACAGTTCCTCTGCACGGCTGAGCAAAAACTGCAGCTGAAATCCAGACGAAAACAGGAACTCCAGCGGGGAATACCTTCCGCTTGCTTGATAGTAGATTCTGGCAAGATTGTCAAGCCCCGACCCTAGGAAGGGGAGGGGCTTTATAGGGACGAAAAACCAGGCGTTGATTCATCCTTATACCAGGCAGGCGACCCAAGGGATTCTGGGTCATGTAGTCCAATGGGCGCCAGCTGTTATAATATCTAGTATCATGCATATGGGGAAGAAGTGCCCTACATGTAGATGCAGAGAAACCCGTCTTTCCTGACCTACGCTGGATAATCATGACAGAACCCCCTCCCAAGGACCGCCGTGTCGGTGGTCGGCCTGGTTTACCTGGATACAGAGTGTGAAAGCGTTCCAAAAGAAGAGGGCAATGGAGGTTGTTTACTGGTTCCCAAGTTCTATCCTCGACCCCATAACCTTTCCAATCCACCAGATACTGCACTCGTCCCCTCACCATTCGAGAATCTAAGATTTCCTGTACTTCATATTCTTCCTGACCATCTATCTCTAGGGGTAAAGGTCTCGTCTGTAATCTTGTGTTCACAGGACAGGGATGGAGCAGGTAGACGTGAAAGACCGGGTGTATATGCCATGAGCGGGGTAAGGACAATTTCATGGCTACAGGATTAATTACTTTATCAATACTATAGGGGCCTATATACTTGGGTTTCAATTTGGTTACTCCCTTGAGATGAAGATTTTTAGTGGCCAACCACACCTTATCTCCCTCTTTGAACACGGGTTCCGGGGCTCTCTTTCTGTCAGCGAACTGCTTCTGCGTTACTTGTGCTGCCGCCAAATGCTGTTTAGCATCAATTAACACTGCTCTAAGATGGGCATGGTGTTCATGTATGGACGGATGTTTGGAGACTATTGGCCATTCAAAAGGAAGCATGTTCGGGTGATGTCCCAATAGACAGAAGAAAGGGGAGCAACCTAGTGTTGAATGTTCTGCATTATTATAGGCGAATTCTGCCATCCAAAGTAATGTGTACCAGTCCATGGAATTCTGCAGGGTGAAACAGCGAAGGTATTGTTCCAATGTCTGGTTAAGACGTTCTGTCTTTCCATCTGTCTGGGGATGGTAACTGGTGGACAACTTGACTTCTACTCTCATGGTTTCGCATAAAGCCGTCCAAAAACGAGAGGTGAACTGCGTTCCACGGTCTGTGATAAGAACATTAGGAATTCCGTGGGCTCTGACTACGTGCTGGAGAAAGACGATAGCCAATTCCGAAGAGGAGGGCAGATGTTTTAATGGGATGAAGTGTCCCATTTTAGTTAAATGATCTACGACAACCAGAATGGTGGTGTACCCATCACAAGGAGGCATTTCTACAATAAAATCCATTGATACAGTGTGCCAAGGCCGAGGAGGAATGGGTAATGGACGTAGTAATCCTGCAGGTTTTGAGTGGCTGGATTTCCCTTGTGCACATATGGCGCAATTACTTAGATATTCTCGGGTATCTTTTCGTAACGTGGGCCACCAGAAGGAACGTTCTATGCAGGAAATGGTTTTATATTCCCCCAGATGTCCTCCTAACGTTGAATCATGTGCCCAAGCCAGTACACATAGTTGCAGGACAGGATCAGGAATATACAAAGCATGATAGTGATATAACAAATTTCAAGTTTCAGTTCGGTGTTCTGGATCTTCCTGTTTCCATGCCTGAGCATCCACATCTGCTAAAGACACTTTTAGGTCTTCTAAGAAGTCTTGTGATGTAATCAATGCAAGTGTGTTACATTGAAATGCTGTTTTTGGGAGGATTGAGGGTGGTTCGGTAATATCATCCTCAGCGCTCTTTTCTGGTTCTTCGATACGAGAAAGGGCATCTGCTTTACCGTTTTGAGGCCCTGGTCGATACTTGATAATGAAATCGAAATCAGAGAAAAAGAGAGACCACCGTAGTTGACGTGGAGTTAAAGCTCTGGCTGTTTTTAAAAACAGCAGATTGCGATGGTCTGTGTATATTTCGACTGTGTGATGTGCTCCTAATAAGTAATGCCTCCATTCCTCACAGGCTCTTTTTATGGCTAACAGTTCTTTGTCGGTAATGGAATAGTTCACTTCACATGGGGTGAGTTTCTTTGAGAAGTAAGCCACGGGATGTAGCTGTCCTGTGTCTGGATGTCTTTGTGATAACACTCCTCCTATGGCGTACTGAGAGGCATCTGTTTCTACTACAAAGGGTAATTGAGAGTCAGGATGCTGCAAGATAGGAGCCTGAGTGAATCGACTTTTTAGTGTTTGGAACGAGTGGTCTGCTTCTTTGCTCCACACAAAAGGAGTGTTTTTCTCAGCAAACTGGATATAGGGTGTATGATCTTTGAGAAATCCTTGATGAAACGCCGGTAAAAGTTAGCAAAACCCAGGAAGCTCTGTACAGATTTAACGTGATGAGGAGCTTTCTACTGCGTAATTGCTTCTACTTTGCCCATATCCATCTGGAATCCCTGAGCGTTGATAATGTAACCCAAGAAAGCAACTTCTTCAACATGGAAAAGGCACTTCTCCAGTTTTGCGAATAATGAATGTTGTCGGAGTCTATCCAGGACCGCCTTCACATGGGTAACATGTTCTTGGGGTGTTGATGAATAGATAAGTATATCATCAATGTAAACAATACAGAATGTTTCTAAAAACCCTCGAAGTACTTCATCCATGAAATACTGGAAGGCCGCTGGGGCGTTACATAGCCCAAAGGGCATCACTTGATACTCGTAGAGTCCAAATTTGGTTCGGAAAGCTGTCTTCCATTCGTCGCCGGCTTTTACTCTCACCAAATGGTAGGCACCCCGTAAATCTAATTTCGTGAAGATACGAGCACCTTTGAGCTGGTCCAGAAGCACTGGTATGAGTGGTAGGGGATATCGATTTTTTATGGTGATCCTGTTGATTGCTCTGTAATCGATACAGGTCCTAAGATCGTCACAATCTTTTTTCGGAATGAAGAAGAGAGGGGACGAGGCTGGAGACGAGGAATGTCGGATGAAACCAGAGGCTAGGTTCTCGTCCAGATAGTTCTTTAAGTATTGTGTTTCTGGTCCGGTAAGGGCATACACTCTGCTACAGGGAATAGCTGCTCCAGGTACCCATTCTATGCGACAATCGTATGTTCGGTGAGGAGGTAATTGAGTAGCCTTCTGTTTATCGAATACAGGTTGATATTCCTCATAGACGTTAGGTAGTGTAGTGGAACAGCAATACTGAGTGTCTTCGCATCCAATGGCCAAAAGACCTGCCTGAGTTTCGCACTTCTTTCTCTGGTGAATGTATTGCTTGGTGCAATGCTCTCTGCAATATTCGGAATTCAAGGTAATGGTGCGCGCTGCCCATCTAATGACAGGATCATGTAGCGTCAACCATGGCATCCCTAGGATAAGACGGAATTGTGGTGCATCTATGAGGTCAAACTGGATGGTCTCGAAGTGGTCAGTCCTGAATTGCATTGTTATGGGAATAGTATGGTATCTTACTGGTCCTGACGTCAGGGCCGTCCCATCTACGGCTTTCACAGGTTCAGGGGACATTTGTTTCTCACACGGTACCCTAATATTTTGAGCATACTTCTGGTCGATAAAATTCCCTGTTGCTCCAGAGTCCAGCAAGGCAGACACCTTTAGTGGTGTTTCTTCGGTAATCTATAGAGTAACGCATACGTTCAAATGCGCCACTGAGGATTGTATGGTGTTGGCTATCACTGAAGAGATCTTTTCTCGTTCTCCACCTGTACCAGAGATCTCATCCTGGCTCAGGCTCTTCAGTTTTCCGCCACCTCAATCCTCTCGGATTGCTGAAATACCGCGGCTTGTGTCCGTTGCGTGTTTGGTTTTTCCGGAAATTTAGTTCTAGCGCGGCACTCCTTAATGAAGTGTCCACTCTTCCCACAATAAAGACACAATTTCAGCTTCCATCTTTTTTCTCTTTCCTCCGTTGTGAGGGGTCCTCGAATGCCGCCAATCTGCATGGGCTCGGTTCCTTCTATTCCTTTAGTATGTTCTTCTGTCATGGTTTTTGATCTGGGAACAAAGAAACGGTTCTCTCCTCTAGTCCTGTCCCCTTTTCTTTCTTGTAATCGGTGGTCCAGTTGCACTGTGAGATCTATCATTTCTTCACAAGTCTGGGGTAATTGCACCACTTGAGACAAGACGTCTTTTAGTTCTCCTCGCAATCCCTGGTAAAACAGAGTGGTGCGTTTTTCTTGGGGCCAATCAGTTTCCACCACAAGACGATTAAACTTGGTTATATATGTCAGTAAATCCTGAGTGCCTTGTTTAAGAGTTATGAGCTCTCTATCTAGAGTCATCATGTGGGATTTACGGTCAAACAATTTTCTCATTTCCAAACAAAAATTAGTGAAATTGTGTAGAATGGGGTCATTTTGCTCCATCAACGGGATAGTCCAACTAGCAGCGTTGCCCCCCATGTATGACATCATGAAGGCTGTTTTAGCCGGTTCATCTTGAAAAACCGCTGGTTTACATAGAAAGTGTAACCTACATTGGTTCAAAAATGTTTCAAATTTCTTTGGGTCCCCAAAAAAGCGTTCAGGAGGAGCCAATGGAATCCCTGTATTTTGTAATATATGGACCGTGGGAATTGACTCAGAAGAATGTGTAGATGTTTGTGGCGCGGAAAAGAACCCTGTTCCCTGCCTCTGCCCTGGAGGAGGTGGGTGATGGGCATGTATGGGTGGAGGAAGAGTCCAATCTTTTATATATGTTCCTGCCCCTGTACTTTCAGGTTTACTCTTCCTGGTTAGACCTGCCACTTCCCTACGTAACGTGCCCATTTCCTTCCTCAATTCCTGGTTTTCTGATCGGGAAGTTTGTACCTCCTGTTGTAGAGACGATAGGCTCTCCAAGAGGGAAGTCAAAACGGCATTTGTATCCATCGTCCAGGCTAGGCTACAGTCTTGGGCTTGACAATCTGTCAGGATGTGTCAGCAGCGCCAAAACAAATAATGCCACTAACCTTTAGAACCACCAGCGGGAACGATGGAGTGTAGAGTAGTTCCCCTATTCCCCCTGAGCGCAACCCCACACAGAGTAGAGGTACACTACTATGTGAGGAAGTACCCCAGGGAAAAGGGAAAGGGACACAATAATAAACTCTGCTGCTGTACTGGTATCTTCTCACACCTTAGGTCTGGTCTATGTCTTACTCTCGCACATGAACTGCAGTGGAAAGATAAGAGAAGAGTAGAGAGATGGCTCAAGGAATATCATTCATACCAAGGTAAGTATTGTACACATAGGTTCATGTACTCACAATGCGACAGGCAGCAATGCTCTTAATGAAAGTTCCAAAATACACAATCCCAAAAAGGCTCCACACTGAGAGATAAAGAGCAGGAAAAGCAGAATGTATAACTCTCAGGTACCACAGGATTAAATGTAAGGCAGAAATAAAGTCACGCAAATCACTGCGTCAATGCTCCATAATGTTCCTTTGAAATGAGCACAAGAACGCTGTTAAAAAGGCACAGCGCAGTAGTAGAGAAGGACGGATACTTATTTACACGAATAAACCAATGCAACCTGCTGTTTCCACACACAGCATGAAACGAAGACTGAAAGCTGCTATGAGAGAATTAATTGCTAAGACTCTCTCGAGAAAGAAAAGCACTTAATCACAGTGTCTGACACGGGAGGAGCGCTCCAGCGCTTCTCTCCCGTCTGTTTAGAAATGAAATACCTTTAAATCCAAGAAGTTGTCGGAAACAGAGACTGCTTCACCCTGACAAGCTCCGTAACCTCCAAAAATCAGAGAGGTCTCACGAAGGCGGGAAAAGCAATAAACCAGCTGCATTCACTTCCTAGAGAGGCCGGGCATATGCATACAGTTCCTCTGCACGGCTGAGCAAAAACTGCAGCTGAAATCCAGACGAAAACAGGAACTCCAGCGGGGAATACCTTCCGCTTGCTTGATAGTAGATTCTGGCAAGATTGTCAAGCCCCGACCCTAGGAAGGGAGGGGCTTTATAGGGACGAAAATCCAGGCGTTGATTCATCCTTATACCAGGCAGGCGACCCAAGGGATTCTGGGTCATGTAGTCCAATGGGCGCCAGCTGTTATAATATCTAGTATCATGCATACGGGGAAGAAGTGCCCTACGTGTAGATGCAGGGAAACCCGTCTTTCCTGACCTACGCTGGATAATCATGACAGAACAGGATAATTTAGGGTGTATTGTGACTTACCCTGACTAGGATTGTGGTTCCTGCATGGACAGAGTGCATACCTCTGCCAACCAGAAACCCGATTTCTGACATTTTAGAATCGATGCAATATGACGTTTCAACAAAGAGAGAAGAAACAGATAATACCCCAAGAGATCAGACAAGTGGCAGCTGAGATGGGTAAATGACTGGTGATTGCAGTCAGGTGGAGTTGAGCAGAATGAGGATGAAAAGTAAAATGGTGAAGAGAATTCAATGTGGCAGCTGCATTAATGAGACTGCAGATGGTTTTTTGAGAGCTGGAGCAGTCCAATATGCATAAGGCCCTGGAGAGATTTAATCATTGCAGGTGTGGAGTAGAAGCATCACCAAGGCATGTCAACAGTTTCGCCACATCCCTCACACAACAACTCCTTTATCAAATAAAGGTGGACAAGTAGGTTAAATTTCAGAGTTAATGCATGTCTATCTGGATCATTTCAGTAGTACTGATTAATGGGATATTTCCTCATGAGATGAGCTTTAACGGTGAGAGCTGGTGTTACCAGTTTAACCACTGGTATGAAGTTCCTATTGTAGTACTGTATCGGAAAAATTATTGCGTACTCTTTGTGCACTGCCAATCCCTGTTTTTAGTTGCAATGCGCTCTCGCTGTTCATTGTCTGTGGTCATGTGAGTGTGTATACATGTGTTTACAACCACATATTTTAAGGGATATTGGCTTATATATCCTATAGAATTGTTATGGATGATCTTATAGGATAGTCAAGCTGTATTGAACATCAATGGGTAGCCAGGGTTGGAGTGGTATAATGGCTCCATCCACTGTCACAGATGAAGAAGGCACCTGCAGTATTTGCTACCATTGGGTGCCAGTGTGGCTTTCGGTAAGGAAATTGTGCACATTGTCATTTATGAGTATTGTCAGTGCCTGTAGTACTGGGAAGATGTCAGTCATGTGGGTGTATTGATTAATCATATGCAGTAGGTGTCTCTGAAATTACGGGGTCTCACAGTGTACCGTATGCACAAATTGCCATATCTGACCCATTCTCTCTTAGAACTTTGCCTATACCACCAAGCCCCTACCATGAAGAGAGCCCCCTTAAAAGTGTATTTAAGGATTCTACATTTATTAAAAAAAGATTTGAATTATGGAATGGGAAAAAGCCACGCATTTCCTTAGCTTCTCTCTATAAACCCAAAGAGTTGGGAGGTGCAGGTTTTCCTAATCTTCAGCAATATCATTCTGCTTTTGTTTTAAAGCAGGTTTTGCCCTGCATCAGAGATGCGGACTCCTTACCTAATAATATATGGAATAAATTGGAAAATTTGCTTATATCACCCTTTCCTTTTTCTTCCTCAGCATACTTTTCCAATCCTCCTAGAGCATTTTCTGTTCCAACTATTAAATACTCTATTATGTTAGTTTCTCGTGTTCTTAGATGTTTCCCTTCCCCGGTGCATGATTTTTTAGAATCTTCTATTTGGCATAACAAACTCATCAAAATTTCGAACCGTACTATTTGCTGGAAACAATGGGTAACTAAGGGCACAATTCAAGTTAAGCAATTAATGTGTGATATGGCTCCTCTTTCATTTCCCGAAATTCAATCTAAATTCGGTCTCTCCTCCGCTCATGCCAATAAATACGAATCCCTTAAAGGTGTTCTCCTACAAACTATCTCTAATTTGAATCATTCATCCTTCCACTTGTTCTCCATCTTCGGAGCCAATTGGATTGTCGTCTTCTCTTAAGGCATCATATACATATATATAAATATTTGCACTATACTACATCTTCTCGTTCCAAATCGAAAGTTGAGTTAATGTGAGAATCTGATCTTCAACATGTTTTTTCCTTGAAGGTCTGGGGTACGCTTTGGACAAGGATACACCATACCTCATGTAACGCCAGTACTACGCAAACTCTTTTCTATTTTTATAATAGATTATATATCACTCCACTTTCACTGCAAAAGTACAATCCTACTCTTTCCAATAATTGTTGGTCTTGCAACACTCAATCTGGCACTTATCTACGTATGTTTTTTATTGTCCACCAATTACAGCCTTTTGGGTTCAAGTTTGTAAGATGATTTCCACTATATGATCTAATACCTTTCCTTTTGATATCAAAAGTATTTTTTTGGGTAGCTCCTCACGTCCCTGGCCAACTCATTCAAAGCTAGGTAGATTCGTGGATCTGTTACTTGCCATCGCTTTCCAAGTCATTGTATCCAATTGGAAGAATGCTAAAAATGTCACTGTTAATGCCTGGTGGAATCTGCTTTGTTCTCATCATAGACTTGATACAGCATCAGCGACTTCCACATTACAGATGCTCAATAAAGACCTCTTTTGGTCTCCACTCACTGGTTATTTAAACAAAATATACAAACCCTCTAAGGATTCCTCAATGGTTTGTCAAACCCCATGATTGTTTTTTTCCCCATATGTTATAATATATACAGTTTATTATACAATTGTTATTATCTGCGATCAGTTATTACATGATATGAACTTAATAGAAGTAATAAGTTTTTATCTGACGTAAATTTTATTTACAATATACTCTCAGATTTCTAATGCATATCTTATTACATATATTCTTTCTCTTCTCTCTTTCTTTTCTTCTCTCTTCTCCTCTTTCTTTCCTTTTTTTCTGTTCTTTTTCTTTCTTTTCTTCTTCTGTTTCCCCTTTTTTCTTTTTAATCATAAAATATAAAAATGCAATCTATAAGTACAGAACATTAATATTATTTCAGTACATTTATTATATGATATATTTCCCTTTACATTTAACGTTGTTTACTGTATACATTCTCTTTGTATTACTCTATTCATGTATTATTTTTATGATAAACAAATGATATTTCTGTACATTTCAGTTACATTTCAATAAAGCTTTATTAAACTTAAAAAAAGAAAAAAAGATTCTGAAGATATGTAGATATAGTCCACATCCTATGTTAACGTATTTGCTGCTGTGGTGTTCCAGCAAGTCAGTTAACAGTGAATCGTGGTAATTCAAGAAAACTGACTTACTGGAGGAAATTATGTAAATTATATATGATGTTTTTACTATTGGAATATTATTGCTTACTTAACATCTCTCAACTGTCCTATTTCACAAGGTTTTACAATTTGGCACTCAATTGATTAAGCAGCAAAAATGTGACTTTTATCCTGTCGAATTACATGTCATTATGACAACAATTTGCAAACCTGCAGCAGTAATATGCCGGAGCAGCTATCAATGAACCTTCATCATTCTCTTCTGCATTGTGAATAGTAAGATTCATTATTCCTTTGTGACACTCTCTTTTTGTCGTCTGACTCAATTTTATTTTTTTCAGAAAACTTCTCCACAAAATATACGCAGCCATTATATTGCAAAGAATCACAGACATAAATGCGTGTTGAATATATGCAGGTAACTAAAGGTTTCTTCGAACAGCTCCGGGATTCATTTTCTGAATTAATACACGTTGCTATTTTGGTTAATGAAGGCACTTGATCGCGTCTGATTTGATCAAGTACACCACTTGTGTAGAGGCATGGGAGTGTTTTAGTATATTTTAAACATTATTTTAAGGGTCTCTCTCGTCGCTTTCACGTGGCCTGGGACTTGAGGTGCTTTGAAAATGCAATGGTAAGTCTACGGTAACTCACAAACGTTCATGAAAGCAAGCGTGGACCGTGGTATTTTCTTGTAAAATCATAATAAATAGTCGCAATAAAAAAGGGTGAAGTTTTCTTAGAAAGACTGCTGCTTGTCGGTAATACTCTTCCAAGAATCCCCTTGCTCCTGTCGCTCCGGATATTGTGTTAGGGGCAGGTTACACAATGCAATTATTTGCAGAGTTTGACTGACAGCTGCATAGAGCTGAGGTGCATGAAGTGTAAGATACCATTCAAGCATGAAGCAATTTAGCAGAGTAGTTAAAGTGAACAATAAAAACAAACAGGAAAATAGCCGTAGGCTTTGAATGGGAATCCCCGAACTGTTTACAGAATTTAGGATTCCAAAAGATGTGCTGGGACTTGCACGGATGTCAGACTGATAACAGGCGTGTAAGGTGTGCAAAAGACAGACTCCCTTGGCCCGTGGTTGGCAGAAAAGTGTAAATGAGTGAAAAAACTGTTTATTAGATTAGGACATGGCTCTGTGTAACAGTAGTGTTCTCCATCTTCTGGTTCAAATGAACACAATTCAATGTATAGCCTTCCACTAGTATGACAATAACCACTTTCCTGAAAACCAATCAGGAGAGGACAGAGAACTGATTAAAATGTCAAGCCAATATGTCCACATGTTATCGCTTGATTTGTCTAAGCCTAAGGAACTGTGGTGGAAACTGTTAGGACAATTTTATGTAAGAATGTTGCCATAAAATAGATCGTCCAAAATGATATCTAGAGGGTTTGACTCCAACACCAAAAAAACGGTAAAAACAAATAAAAACTAGTATTGCTAGGGATGATTGTGGGGAAGCTGTGTTTGGCTATAAAATGGCACGCACTTGTAGTAGAGATGTGGTTCAGGCATGTAAAAGAGTGTGCCAGGGCAGAGGAGAATAGCGTGATCAATACACGATTTGAGAAGTGTCCCGTAGACCTGTCAGATTAGAGAGACTATGGGGTATATTCACAAGAACGTGCGATAAACATCGCCAAAATAGCTTACAGCAACTTCTCACATCGCAGTCCATCGCGGGAAAATAACGCAGTGTTAACGTGGCATTCACAACACGGCGATACCGTGCGATAATCGCACGAGAACGCGGCAAATGTCCGCGAAACAACTACCGCGACGGCGATAAAAATGCAAACCCCAACGCGAAAAAAGTTGCGGTGTGTCCAACCGTGATAAAATCTGTGTGATAGCTAGCAAGAGGCAAGCATGTCCCACGCGTCATGCGGGGAAAAGCACAAGAAAAGCACCCAAAAAGATCACACCAAAAACCAGAGGAACCGCAGAGCACCAAGGATGCACCCGGACCGAGTGCAGAGGACAACGTGAAACCCACAAGACCCACGGAGGCCCAGCCAGGAAGCCAGGTGTCTTGGAAGGGCAATGAGAAGAGGGAGAGGAAGACGGGGTACAGTGTGCAGGAAACCCGGATCCACGTCACGGATGAGATAGAACACCACCACCAACTGTACGTCACCTCCAACGTGTCATTGGCTAAAAAGACACTGAGATGGCAGACCATCTTGGACTATGTGAATGCCGTTGCTGCGCCGAGGAGGACAAGAGGCGCTGGAAGGATGCGAAGGGCAAACCCAAGAAGGAACTCGCTGCCAACATGAAAGCAGCAACGCACATTGGAGGTGGGGAGCCAGCAGAACACCAGGAGCAGGATGAAATGGAGAAAATGGTGGCCACAGTCATCAGTCGGGAGACGGTGACAGGAGCAGAGGACCCGTACACTGCTCAACATGACCTGACACAACATCAATAGGGTGAGTACCTACCAGGGAGTGGGTACGGGGGGAGATGGGCACAATGGCACACATGCACAATTAAGCAGAGCACACTGCACACCCACAATGACTCCGGATCATGTCCCTGATCCCCCTGGAACACTGCAGCACACACACAAACACCAAGTAGTCCCACCTCCACCATGTGCCCAAAGGGGCCCCCACCCAACACATCACCAATCACACAACCAACACACGCACACGTGCGAAACCCAGCGAAGATGCGTATCCGTCAGTCGCACTGACAATGTAAGAGACACTGCATGACGAGTAGCATGGCTGCAGTCCAACTATCCTGTCAATGTGCAGGCCACGACACTGATGCAGCTGAGTGTGGGCCAGATCCGCAAAGGTGCAGGTCACACTTGGACACATCCACGTGCACAAAAATCCCCTGACGTCAACTACACATCCGCCTACCGACCATGACCGCCCAGTAGCGGTCGGTGGTGGGAGTGCCGCCGGGCGCTGACGTGGGGCGGGGGAGGGGCAGGGTGGGGGGTAGTAAACTACGGATTACGGGCGATTACAGGTAAGTACACATATAAATAAATAAAACGAATTTCGTTTCTCGCGCTGCATCACATTTGGCGATGCAGCGCGAGAAACGAAATTCATTTTATTTATTTATATGTGTACTTACCTGTAATCGCCCGTAATCCGTAGTTTACTACCCCAACCCTGCCCCTCCCCGTCCCACGTCAGCGCCCGGCGGCACTCCCACCACCGACCGCTACTGTGACCGCCTACCGACCGTCACAACACGACGAAGGTCACAATTCACTCAAGTCAGCAACATCTCAGCACTGTAGACGCACAGAAGTGAAAGGCACACCACCTGAAAGGGATGAGTGGCAGCCAATTCAGAGCTGCAGGGGCGACTCAGCCACAGTGCAGCATACACACATAAGAATAAGAGCACCCCAACATTGTCAACAATGTGGTACATACTGCAACACTTCCACAACAGAACACAGGACACAACTGGTGCCGCATGCGTGCACAAAATGGCCAAGCACATCTGGCATCGCAGGAATCTGTGACATGACAATGGACGAGTACAACCTATAACCTGTATCAGTTTTATTTACACATGCAGTGCCAGTGGACAATTTGTACTGTCCCATTATTGTACAGGACGGACACAAAGTGACGTGCTCAGGTGAAGAAATTGGCGATGAGGGTGTTCCTACGGGCTATTCCTGCTGCAGCTGCAGTGGGGTGTGGGCCACCTGCCCCATCGTCCTCATCATCGTCCGGTGCATCTGGCACTGGGATCCATGGGGCATTGGAGCGCACACAGATGTTGTGCAAAACACAACATGCAACGATCATCTTGCACAGAATGTCTGGCCTGTACAGGAGCCTTCCGCCTGTGATGTCCAGGCACCTGAAACGTGACTTCAACACGCCAAATGTGCGTTCCACGATGCCCCTGGTGCGTTTGTGGGACGCATTGTACTGCCTCTGGGCATGTGTGTTCGGGTCTCGGAGGGGAGTCATCATCCAAGTGCAGAGTGCATATCCCTGATCACCTGTGATAGTGCAGAGAGAGATGAGTCAATAGGTGGTTCGGCATGATGTGTTGGCAGGCACACTAGTCCAGTGACGCCTGTGCTGGCTGTGCGTGGGGTGAGTGTAAGACAGCCCCCAGGGAGTGTTTGGTTCTGGCAACAACTACAACAGTCATCAGTCAATCAGAAGTTCAAAGTACAAACAGCAAGGGACCATGACTTGAGGTGCACAGAGTTAGTGGCCCCAGATGTACAGCGGCCGGCACAGGCACACCGCCACAGGACGGTGACTTGCGATGCACTGGGTTAGGCCCATGAGAGCTGAGCAGTTCCTCGTAGATGTCCAAGGTGACTGTCGCTGAGTGTATCGTGGGACAGTGGAAGGTGTTCCCCCAGGGCATGATGCAGAGGGCACAATCAAGCAGCAACAGGCAACATGGGGGATATGAATGCCACAGACTCATGCCAAACACCAAGTCCGTACCTGCCAGATGATGAGGACGACAACCCCCATGCCACAGACTCAGACGCCACCAAAGTTCAACCAGAGAGTGACCATGACTCACGGCGCACGGAGTCAGTGGTACCAGGGCTGCAAGGGGATGCAGTCTGCGATGAGGCGTGTACATTGGTGTAAACTCAGCCATTCAGAAATCAAGACCCAGTCACAAATGTGGGACCTACTTGACCGCAGTGTCGGCCGGTGGCAGCGGTGTGCGTGGGCCAACCACAGTTCAGCCAGCTCCTCCTGGAACTCCCACACACGGCGTTGGAATGTCATGTGGCGATGACGTGTGGCTCACGGAGGCTGAGGCACCAGAGCTGAGCATGTGTGCAGCCTGCAATGATGCCGTGCCCTGGCTGGTCCCGCCTTGATGTGATTGGTGTGAGGCCGGCTGGCCCGCAGTGCATGCCGGAGCCAGTAGTCTGCAGGGGCCCACAAACACGTGTCGCCGGCTTGCATTGAACAAGGTTAGTGGCACCACGAGTCGCGGCTTGCGTTGAACAGGGTTAGTGGCACCACGTGTCGCCGGCTTGCGTTGAACAGGGTTAGTGGCACCAGGTCAGTTGTTGCTAGTGTTCGGTCACCTCCGTAACGAGGATCCGGCTTTCATCCGGACTGAACTGCATCTTCCTCTTACTCCTCTCCGTGCGTTCACTGGTATGGACTCTGCCATTCATGAATCACGATGAAGTGCTGGATGTGGGACCTACTGGACCGTAGTGTGGTCCATGGGCGCGGTCAGCACGGGCCCACAGACACGTGTCATGTGCTTGCGATGCAGACTTTGGCTTCACTGATCGGAGGGAGTATAGTGATGTGGACGCTGCCATAGACATTTGGTCACTGCCATTCAAAACTCAAGACTCAGTTCAATATGTGCCACCAACTGGGCCGAAGTGTACGCCGATGGGGTATGTCAACGAGAAAGGAGTACTGTGGGCCTGCGTCGTGGAGGCCAGCGATGGTCTGAGGAGGCTGCCAAGGTCGCAGGCCTGGGGCTTGGAGCTTGCACCGGCACGTGGTGGGCCCTCTTTGACACAAGCCAGTGTCGGCAGGTGAGCGGAGCGGCCTTGGTGCGCTGGGGCAGGCAAGACGGGTCTGGGGACCAGCGGCCTGGGGTGCAGCAGGCGCACAGGGTCGCAGGCCCCGCCGCTCACGGCGTCGGCCTCATGGCGTGCTGAGAAGCGCTGCCCTGGCTGACACGTTGGCCATTCCAGAAGAGAACCACGCCCAGAGCGACGGGGTTTTTATTCACACCCCTACGCAGGCCTGGCGTACGCAGGGCCAACCCACTCCGCACACGCCTACAGGGGGGGACATAAAGAGCGACATTTCCGTGTTCCACCCCACAGCCTGTGGTGACATGGTAGCGTCTACTGGCCACTACACTCCATGCACCAGCAGTTAATGTCCACATGGACATTTCCGTGGTTTGCACACTCAAGTCTGTCCAGCACATCCACGCCACACTTGTCATTGGGTAGGTTCTCATTCATTAGTCACTTGCCTCCTTCGCACATGCCTGCTTCCAGCCTCTCCACACATTCTGCCATTGTGTGGCTGTGGTGCCATGCCGTAGCTGGGTTGTGTACATGGCAAGCCCAGGTTCCCAATTGAGTCGTGTTGTCATGTGTGGTCGGTGGGCATGTTGTGTGGCATGTTGCATGTAGTTTTGCTGCGTGGCCATTCCCAGAGTCGTGCGTTGCATGACTGTGGAGTTGAGGTGTGTGGTGTGTTCATTTGGTACTTACCAACGAGCAATGCATTTCCATAGGTGCCATCCTGGAAGCGCTGGTTGATGATGGACTGTCGGAAGATGACTGAGTCCCCGGTGGTCCACTATTGCCTGCACATTGATGAAATGCGTGTGCTTCCTGTTGCGGTACTTGTGTGCAGTGTCGGCAGGGGGCACAAGTAGGACATGTGTGCAGTCAATAGCCCCCAACACGTGAGGGAATCCAGCTATGGCATAGAAGCCTTGCTTGGTCTCCAGCTTCTCCTGCGCAGTGTGGGGGAAGTGGAGGTGCTGGGGTACCAGGCTGATGATGGCATCCAGGACAGGTGTGATGAACTTGGATAGGGCTGGCTGTGAGACTCCTCCGACTCTGGCAGTTGTGGGTTGGAAGGTACCAGAGGCCAACAAGTGCAGCACAGCCAGCAGCTTTGTCTGCGGAGGGATGTTGGTTCTCTGCTGTGTTGGTACCGACAGCCTGTGGGCGATGTGGGTCAGGATGCGGAGGATGGTTGTCCTTTTGAGCCTGTAGTGGGCAATGACCTCCTCTGGCATTAAGTCTGTGAGGCTGGTTCGTTTACGGTAGGTCCGCTGTCTTTGTCTACGCTGCCTCTGTGGTGGTCCGGGGGGGCGGGGCGGGTCCTGGGGGTGGTGGCGGGTCTGGGGGTGGTGGTGGTGGGTGTTGTGGCCCTCTTGGGTCTCCGAGCTGCATGATCAGTAGCTCCATGGCATCTGTTGGTCTTCAGGTGTGGCTCTGGTCTGGGCTCCTTTTCAGACTGCAGGTGGTCATCCCGCTTAGCACCAGCAAAAGGCAGGTGTTAAATATCGCCTGTTTTTGACTCGCATCGCAGATCTGGCTGTCCATTGAGAATCGCGCGGTGTTGTCTTTTCGTGTGTTTTTGCACGGACACGCCTATTCTGCATCTTATTAGCGTTCATTGGCGGTGTCGACCGTGGCAGTGTTTTTTGCGGCAACTATCGCGGGTTATGTGGTGATGTAGGCAGTTAGCACCGGCTTGCGAAAGGGGCGGTAATTCTATCGCCACTTTTGCTGCGCTAAAGTGCCGATAACTCGGCGATAAGTCCTTGTGAATATGTCCCTTTGTAGATACTCTGCTGCTTTCATCACACAGTAGGCTACTGAAAGAAACTGAAACCAAAGGCTGTCCATTTAGACTGACAATTTTATTAAAAAATGCTTATTATGGATGAAGTAAGAGTGGAATTTTTGTTACGAATATCGCACATGGTCTTAGTTACTAGACTGTTGAAAACTGTGCAGCTTTGCAAGAGATGCACTTAGTTTGATTCAATACCTCTCTGTGGAACCTGGAAATTTCTGTTTGAATGAATAAAACATGCACAAAAACATTCAAAAGCAAGTACAAACTCCAAAGAGTTACTTCAAGCGAGAGAGAAAAATAAAGGATAACACCTATCTCATCTGAAGCAGCAAGAAAAGAGGACTTTTTAGATACAGGGAAGATTCCTTAAAACTGTGCCTTTGTGATTGTTGTGTGTTGGACCTGGCAGGGCTTCCCCCAGATTTTTGCCTTCTGTTGCTGAACTAATTTTTGTTGGCATAAGGACTCTGCACAATTTTTCCCTGCTAACCAGTGTTAAAGTGCTTGTGGTCTCTCACTAAAACATGGTAAAATTGACATACACCTAATTAGAACATTTAGTTTACTTGTAACGCCCTAATGAATGTCATTATAAGTGCCCATGGCCTGTAAATTAAATGCTACTAGTGGGCCTGCAGTACTCATTGTGCCACCCACTGAAGTAGCCTTTTAAAACATGTCTCAGGCCTGCAACTGCAGCCTGTAGTGAAGTTCTAAACTGCCATTTTGACCTGGCAAAATAAAACTATTTCCCGGTCTAAACCTTTCTTTTTAATACATATAAGTCAGCCCTAATGACTCGTCTTACATGTCCTAGCAGTGAAAAACTCCTAAATTCATTTTCACTCTTCTAAGGTCTATCTCTCCCATTGACAAACACTGGGTTACCTTATTACATTTAATAAGTGATAACTCTGGATTGAGAGCAGATCGAAATATACTGTTTACACTCAAATGAATTATTGTAATTTAAAATCCTCTTTATTGGTGAAGTCACAATTCTGAAAATGCCCTTTTTATAAAGTTGGCATTTTCTTGTTATAACCATTTGTGCCTTCTGCCTGTATCTTGGGCCGCATGACTGTGAATGGCTCTGCTGTTGGGAGTTGTGTATTCCTTCCAGACAGTGACAAAAAGAGGACTAGGTGTGGACAGGATGGGCTATCCTATCCTGCCACGATGTCTGGGGTGGAGCTGTGCCCTGCCCCACTTACATTTCAAAGGCCTTGCCTCCAGCACACACAAAGGACCCTAATGACAGCCTATTGTCACACCAGAATGCTTGGAGCAATCACAAGGGAAGGGAAGAACTGTCCAGAGCCAAATGTAAGAAAGGGTGTTCCCTGATACACAAAGGATGGTCCCAGGTATAAATATTTGACCTCCTGAGCCACTCTTCAGTACATTCCTGGAACTGTGGATATTACAGAAGAAGGACTGCCCTGCTGCTTAAGGTCTGCCTGGCTTTCTGAGAAGTAAACATGAATCTGCTTACCTTCATCCCTGGCATACCTGAGTGACTCCAAGGGTCAGTTGGTTGACCTCCTGTTTAAGCTACAGGGACAGCACAGGCCCCAGAGGCCTTGCTTCCCCTGTCCAGCTGACCTGCTAATGGACCAGACTGGGCCTGCCTGAACCCTGCTTCTGGCCTCTGCCTGGAGTGAGTACTGAGCCCTTATAGGTTCCCCTCAGGTCCTGAATCCTTGGCTGGCATCAAAGTATACTCCTCCCTGCATAACTCTGAGTTCCACCAGAACCAATGCCGCATGACACAAGTCCATGCAGGACCTCGCATTGCTGACCTCTCAGCTTCTGTTCGAAACCAACGAAGTGCGATCCAATGCCATGCATCAAGCACATAAGGTACAATTCTGAGTGGGACTAACATGGCACCTGTATCAGTCCCGTTCTCCACAGCAGTAGGCCTGAACTTGTGACTTTGTTCCGGTCCAATGTCACCAACTAACCATTGGCGCTTTGAGTTTCCAAGGGCAATTTTTTACCTAAAACTTTGAACTTACATATCTCTGGTTCTACTTTTAGTTGTTCCGTAAGTGAGGCTTCCAACCCCCTCAACCATAACCTGATTTCTCACAGTGTGTTTTTTTCTTGTTTTCCTTACTTATTTCCCAAATGATTCATGGGTAAAAAACTCTTGTTAAAGAATTAATGGTCCCCTGGGCTCTGCTCGCCCAGCACGCAGCTCTGCCTCAGCCTTGAGTGCTAGTGCCCCTGCCTCCCACGCAGCAAAGCATGGTTCGAGTCTCCAGGATTCCTTCTGCCTATTGCCTTTTGCCTTGCTATCTCACCTCGATTTGGCCTTCTTATTTTGCCTTCCTGTTTCCTTTTGCATTTTTGCCTTCTTTTCTTTCTCTTTATTGTTGCCTCTTCTGTGCTTTGCCTGGTTTATTGTGCCATTTCATTCTGCCTTGCCTTATTTTTCTTTACTTAATTTCTGCACTTATCGTCCCTTGTTTTTCCAGCTTCCTGCAGCTGCTGCCCCGCGACCCCTCCCACTCCCAGCTGTTCCCGCCTTCCCCCTACCCCTACTTAACGGCAGCCGCTGTGCGCTGAGGTCGAGCAAGACCCCCTGGGCTCTGCTCTTCCAGCATGCAGCTCCGCCTCAGCCTTGAATGCTATTGCCCCTGCCTCCCGTGCAGCAGAGCACAGTTCGAGTCCCCAGGACTCCTTCGCCTATTGCCTTTTGCCTTGCTATCTCGCCTTGCTTGGCCTTTTTATTTTGCCTTCCTATTTCCTTTTGCATTTTTGCCTTCTTTTATTTTTATTTTTTGTTGCCTTTTCTGTGCTTTGCCTGATTTACTGTGCCGTTTTATTCTGCCTTGTCTTATTTTTCTTTACTTCATTTCTGCACTTATCGTCCCTTGTTTTTCCCACTTCTCGCCGCTGCTGTCCCTGTGGCCCCTCCTGCCTCCCAGCTGTTCCCGCCCTCCCCCTACCCCTACTTAATGGCAGTCGCTGCACAGCGGACGCATGCAGCGGGCGCGCCAAATGCAAGCCCATCTGCGCCCGTCCGTGACCTGACAGCGACCAGTGCCAGGAACCCTGGTCGTCCGACCTGCCAGTGCTATGACTGAGCAACACTCCACGCACTCAAACCCCGAAGAAACAACAACTGCCAGCTGTCAACACCGAACACCACCCAAGTTCAGTTCTCCTGCCGGAACTGCTGCTGCACCTTCACCCACCTCGGGACCCTGACAGCTACCTCCAACCCACTGGACGCCAGCGCACCCAAACCCCTGAGCTGCATCCTCCTAAAGGTCCGCTCCCTGCACAGACACGCAGTAGAAATCTGGGACCTCCTCAGCCCCCTCTCGCCCGACGCCGCCTTCCTCACAGAAACCTGGGCCAACCCCAGCTCTGCACCCGACATCGCAACCGCCGTCCCCGATAGATACAAGATCCAGAGGAAAGACCGCCCAACCACCCTAGAGGCGGACTCGCCATCGTACACAAAAACTCCCTCCGACTCACCACATCCAGCACAACCAACTCAACATCCCCATGGAACACCTGCATTTCCAGATCCAGATCAACCCCAGGACGAATATACCTGGCACCCACGCCTACAGACCTCCCATATTGCGTGCCACGTTCACCACAACTATCGCAGACCTCATCGCACCCCACTCCATCGCATCCACGAACTGCGTATTCCACGGAGACCTGAACTTCCACCTCGACAACCCCAGTGACCCCAACTCCACCGCCCTCCTGGACAACCTCGCCAACATCGGACAGAGACAGCTTGTCACCACCCCCACCCACAAGGCATGACATACCCTCGACCCCATCTTCGCTGGAGGACACAACATTCGCTTCAGCCACACCATGCAACCCATCTGGACGGACCACCACTGCGTCCACTTCTCCTTCTCCAAGCCCACCGCACACAGGCCCACACCTCACACCCTGCGCAGGAACTGAAGCAGGATCACCGAGGAGCACCTCAACTCCACCCTCAACCACGCTCCTCCCCCACCACAACAGACACCAACTCCTCAGCCAACGCACTCCACAGATGGATCACCGACTGCACAGAAACTCTTGCCCCCCTCCAGAACTCCGACAGACAGCGCACCACGAAAGCCACCTGGTTCACCACCGACCTCCGAGAATCCAAGCGCCCGTGCCGACGACTCGAGAAAGCGTGGTGGAACAGAGAAACCCCAGAAGCACGCTCGGCCTACAAGACCGCCATAACCGAACACCAGCAACTCATCAGAACCACGAAGAAGAACTTCATCCAGAACAGGATACTCACCAACTCCAGCAACTCTAAGGAACTCTTCAGCATCATACACGAATACACCAAACCCCCAGCGAATCCTCCGACGTCCCCCCTCCCAGGACCTCTGCCACAAACTCAGCTCCTACTTCTATCTCAAGATCAGAACTCTCTACAGCAACTTCGATGAGCAGAATCTAGACACCGACCCTACCCCTCCAACCAACAACGCAGCCTACCATCACCAACTGGACCCCCGTCACCACACAAAAGACACCTCCAAGATAATGAGAAGCATACACTCAGGAGCACCCACCGACCCCTGCCCGCCCAACATCTTCCACAGAGTCGCCTCCACCATCGCCCCGAACTACGACAACCATCAACTGCTTCTTCAGTACAGGCACTTTCCCCGATGACTGGAAACGCACAGAGGTCAAGCCCCTCCTCAAGAAGCCCACTGCAGACCTGACGGATCACAAAAACTACCGACCCATCTCTCTCCTTCCCTTCGCAGCCAAAGCCACCAAAAAGATCGTCAACAACCAGCTCACTAACTTCATAGAAGCCAACTCAATCCTCGATTCTTCCCAATCCGGATTCCGCAGCAACCACAGCACCGAGACTGCCCTCCTAGCCACCACGGATGACATCCGCACCCTCCTGGACCAGGGCCATGTTGCAACCCTCATCCTACCAGACCTGTCAGCAGCCTTCAACACTGTCTCCCACCGCACACTAACTGCCATACTCCATGATGCCGGCATCCGGGGAACCGCCCTCAACTGGATTTGCTCCTTCCTCACTGGCCGCACCCAAAGAATCAGACTCTCACCCTTCGTCTCCGAACCCACAGAGATCAGCTGCGGAGTACCCCAAGGATCATCACTCAGCCCCACGCTCTTCAACCGCTACATGGCCCCTCTCACCACCATCATCAGAAAACACAGAATCAGCATAGTATCCTACACCGATGACACCAAGCTCATCCTCTTCCTCACCAACGAACCAGACATCACCAGACACAGCTTCCGGGAAGCTATGAAAGACGTCGCCTCCTGGATGAGCAACAGCTGCCTAAAGCTCAACTCAGAGAAAACAGAAGTCCTCGTCCTCGGATCCACCCCCTTAGTATGGGACAACACCTGGTGGCCTGCCACCCTTGGCGAACCTCCCACACCCACAGACTATGCTTGCATCGTCGGCATCATACTCAACTCCTCCCTCACCATGCACCGACAGATCAATGCCGTACCCTCCACATGCTCCAACACACTCCGCATCCTCCGCAAGACCTTCAAATGGATCCCCCCGAATCCAGAAGGATCGTCATCCACTCACTCATAACCAGCAGACTGGACTACGGGAACGCCTTCTATGCCGGAATAAACAAATCTCTACTCCTCAAACTCCAGACTACCCAGAACGCCGCAGCTAGACTTGTCCTCTGCATCCCACGACAACACCACATCACCCAACACCTACGAGAACTCCACTGGCTCCCCGTCGAAAAGAGAGTGACTTTCATGCTTCTCACTCATGCCTACAAATCCCTCCACAACATCTGACCCCAATACTTCAACGAAAGAATCTCCTTCTACGCACCCAAAAGAAGCCTCTAATCCGCAGATTTTGCCCTAGCCAAATTCCCATGCATTCGCAGAGCCAGAGCGGCGGGGCGATCCTTCTCATACATAGCAGCCAAGACCTGAAACCAACTCCCACTCAGCATCAGACAAACACCCACTCTGCAAGCCTACAGGAAGAGCCTCAAGATCTGGTTCTTCGGATGAGACGAAGCTGCGCGTAACTCCCCCCTCCCCCCCCCAGCGACTTGAGACTCTCGTGGGTGAGTAGTGCGCTTCACAAATCCCTGATTGATTGATTGAATGGTAGAAAAAATCAAAACAGAGGCTCCAGTTTTGGTGTAATTGTAAAATTGTCATTGAATTAGAGGACAAGCTTAGTGTACTATGTATATTTTAGAAACTTGAATTATCATCGTAATACCCCTCCTCCCTTAGGTAGGCAATTATTTTTACAACATGACATGCAAAAAAAAGTTACTTTAAAACACTATTAACTGTCAACGAACGGAAGTAGAAAGCTGAAAGTTAATCTGAATTTCCCTGGTTAACTCAGTTGATTGAAAAGTAAAACGTGTAACTAGAATATTGGTCTCATGGTTCCCAAAAACGACACACCAACAACTAATGACGCAATTCACCACACATCTCAATATGTGAGACTTCTAAGTCAAAACATACCAGCTGGAAGTCTGCATCGTAGATTGAAAGCTATAAGTTATGTTATGCGCTTTAAGTTTTGAGGGGCAGATTTACAAGCCCCTTGCGACACTTTTGCGCTGCTGTTGCGTCACTTTTGTGTCGCAACGGCAGCGTAAAAAATTCAGCAAATTTACAACGTGACGCATCTAGGGAGATGCGTCACGTTGTAAATCCCTGCGTGACATTATACCTGCGTCAGGTATAATGTATGCAGGGTAGGCGTTCCCACGCAGGAAAGCCTCGTAAAAGTGACGCAGTGAAATCTACAAGATTTCACTGCATGACTTTTAGGACGCCATTGCGTCAAAACCTTACGGCTGCTTGAAGCAGGCGTAAGGAGTGACGCTGTGTATTGGGAATAGGCCGCAACACACATTGCTGGAGTTGCGTTGTGCTTGCGACACAACTCCAGCAATGCGTGACTTTTCTGTCAACAGATGTGTCAGAATTTCTGACGCATCTGTCAATCCTTGCGCCATAGTGCGCCGTATTGTAAATACGGCGCATCTATGGTGGCGCAAGGGTTTTTCACTCAGGTGCAGGGAAACTGACGCATCTATACAGATGCGTCAGTTTCTTGTAAGTCTGCCCCTGAATATTTACTATGGTCCGAGACCAGCGACCTTTACACACAGCTTTCAGTGAAAAAAACATATAAAAGCGTCTCAGACGACTAATAAGTTTTTTTTTTAATTTCCTAGAATCTCTCTGAGATCAAAGTGTAGAAAAATAAGGGAACAGAATCCGGCCAAATCAAACCTCTTGCAGGAAAACTGTGGCCATTTGATATTATCTTTCGGTCATGATTAGGCATTGACCTTTGTACTTCAATCCGTGTTTGTTCTGACTTTAATGACCTGTGAGACACAGCCTTGCACTGTGCAAACTGAACACGTAGAAGTTTGTTCATTTTCCTATTTTGATATCAATGCTTTAGGGTTCAAGATTTTTCTATGGTCATGCCTGCCTTGATGGAATAAGTTCTACTTCACTTCAGACCACATTAAATCCTTTAAGAGCGTTAAGCATAATTAAATCATCAATGGAGCTTGCAGGTTATTTATCTTTCATGCAGCTGTCAGTCCCTCAAGGTGCTGTCAATGGACAATAAAATCAAAATCTAGGCAGTCCCTTTGAAGCTCCAGGCACCATTTCACATTCTCTGTGATTGACAGATTTTTTCAAATGCACAATGAGTGCGTTGCATGTTTGCAATCCAGTGGGTGTAATTCAAGAAATGTTTCTAGTGATTCTTGGAAAGGTCCCGATATATGTGAATACTGAAAGAATATTTTGCGTATTTTAAAAGTTAATTGCCATTACACTGATTGGGACTTCCTCAGTTAATCAGGCCCTGGAATCAGGTGTAACAAAACTGTGTAGGTGCAAAAGAACATCCATTATACTCAGTCCATGGGTTACAGATGGTTCAGTCAACCTAGTGCTACGAGCAGGTAGATATTGAGCATAGTGCTTGTCTTAATATTTCCCAATATTATATCACCAGTCTTTTAAATATTTGTAAACATCACTTATGACTTTTTACATGTTTCTGTATTTTTGGTATTTCTGTCCCGCTGACCCCTCCTTCGAAAAGTGCCAGAGCGCTTCTCAAAAATTTGGCATGGATATAATATGTGAGAACTTGAAAAAATAATTACAGATAGAGATGGAAATGGGGTTGGTGGGGTTCTCAGTGATTTTTTACTTAAGTGTGGGCTGATGGAATGTCAGAGTGAGGTAAAGACAGCCTTGCTCTCATTCTCACTTGAATTGTATTGACTTGTTGATCTTTGCAGGAAGGATTCCAATGGCAGGTCGGAGGACACCAAAGGAATGGTACGGAACAGTGTAGTCTCAGATTCTAAGCCCTTATTATGAATTTCCCACTGATTCCGTTTTGGGATTACAAAATTGTTGCAAAACCTGTATCTTTAAATTATTCTCCGTCAGCATTTTACCTGTTAAAAGCATGCAGAATTTACCCAGGGGAAAGTGCAAAGAATGAAACTCGAAATCAGTGGAAAATCAGTGCATAAACACCAATTCTCGTGTCATTTCTTATCCTAAGTGTGAAAACTCGCAATTGAATGGTAATACCACACCCAGTAATTCCCATACCCTGAAATATCAATATTTCTAGGTGAGGTATTAACACACTGGTTTTCATGCAGCTCATGTAATGAATGCTCAAGTATGAACTTATACTTCCACATACAGTGCGCACTTTCCTTGCACAGCCAGACTGGCTGCTTGGAAGTTGACAATATTGGGGGCCTTCAGCTCCCCTTCCTATCGTCCATTTCCAGCCACCAAGTGTGATTTAGGGTCTGAGTCGTTGAAGTTTGTGTTGAGAGGCTGCATCCTTTTGAAATGCTCACTCCTCTGCCGTGTCTTTTCTCCAGAAAGCAGTCTATCAAAGGAGGAGTGACTCCAAATCTGAGAGCCCCACAATACAGGCCATGTGAGTGACTAGAGGTTCACACCTGGATGTCAGCCACAATGATATTTATATCAAAAGGTTACCCCAGTTACCCCAGCTCTACTCTTGATGTGTCACTTATCAGCCCCTTCTCCTCTCTGAGATGTGCCCAGTGACCTTTCCCTAAATCAAAGAGCACCCTTTGAAGTGTACTGAAGATCCTAGCTCTTCGTCCTCCAGCACACAGGAATGCAGCAATCCACAAATCTGTCTGGGGGCATTCCTCTAACTCCTCATGCTCCTCCAGTCAGCCCTGGGTCTACCAAAATGGAACCCAGAGTCTTCCATGTATTGTACCATTCACAGGCACACCTACAGCCAGTACATGCATACAACACACTTGCGCTGCACAGTTTTATGTACTAACTTTATGTAGGCCAAGGGTGAGTTAGGCACACAGCAGCAGAACTTTACATGAGTGAGCCTGTAGGCCTCACTCCAGTAAACAGGTAAAAAGGCCTTTTCACTCTACTTATCACTATGTGTTATGCTGCCACCACAGCGCTCGTGCTGCTTAACTCCTGAAAAAGGCAGTAGCCTTTCACCACTGTGAGAGTAGAGCTTTGGGCATCCCTCCCAGTACAACAAGACCACAATCCATGAGATAGGTCTATGTCATGACTCACATGCATGATCTGTGTTTGACCATGACAACAGAAAATAAGCACTAGGGATTCAGACATTGTTTCAGCTGGGCCTCTCAGGGCAGAGGGCACATGTCCGTCACCATGCAAGGGACTTTTCCGTCCCAATAATCGCCATGTGCTGTCTGTCGAATTAGAACCTGTGAGGACCATTCAACTTATAAATTGAGATGAAATATAAATCTTCCTCTGGCAATAGAAAGGATTTTTCAATCCCAAACTGAGAAAATAGACAAAAATGTTAACTCCTTCCTATTGAATTTCTGAGAGTTCACTAAGTATAAATTCCCTTCCAATTAAATTTGTCAGATAGTTAAAAATGTAAACTTCCTTCCCATGGCATATGTCTCGAAGTACACAATATAATACCTTATCCTATTGTATTTATCAAAACATTCAAGGTGTAAATCTGCTTCCTGTAGCATTTGTCAGATGTCGCAAAATAATGACCGTTTTCTATAGTATTTATCAGAGACTTCAAATTGTAAAACCTCTTCCTATTGTGTTTGTTATAGAGTCCACAATATAAAAGCCCATCCTCTTGTATTTGGCAGAGAGTTCTAAATATAAAAGGTCATCCTCTTGTATTTATCAGAGTTCACAAGTAAAATACCCTATCTGTTTAAGTTGTTAAAAGAATGTAATGTAATTCTGTGAAATCAATTTTTTTTTAATAATGTCATGGTATCCAGAAAACGTTACTCAATGAACCCCAAACACACTAAGGTCCTGACTTCCCATCCACTCTATTACAAGTGCATTATATACAATGGCACATATATATTGAAATGAAACATAAATCTTCCTCTGGCAATATCAAGGATTGTTCAATCCCAAACTGAGAAAAGAGACATAAATGTTCAATTCCTTCCCAATAAAATTCCAGGTCGGATCTGGTGGCTTAGTGGACTAATGAGGTGGACTGAATATCCTTTGTGATGCAGCACCCTTCTGCCAAACTCTAAATCAGACCCCAAATATTTGATATGATAGCCGGTTCAATATAGTCCTACTTGCAAACTTATCTGGGGCTATCCACTTACCCCCTTTACTTTATTTTCCCACTCTGAAAAGCTTATATATTTTTGTTGTCAAGCACATTTCCAGAGGAGCAATAGGAAAGGCACACCTACAGATTTAATATTGGTGTAGGAGAGTGAATTTATCCTCGATGATATAAGTTCAATATGTTTTCCTGTGCTGAAAAATAGTTATGTGTGGAAATGTACTCTTGCATAAAATTTCCATATTCTGAATTTTCCACTGGAAGTTGTACAAATGAAACTCTGCCAGGAAAGCATTCTCTTGGAATTGCTTGAAAACCATAAAAGTCAGAAGTGTTGTCCAAATGTTAAAAATAATGCTACAAATTTCCAACAGTTTTTTCTGTCTTTTGTGAATCAAGCATTAATGGGAAAATACCAATGCAGTTATAATGGCCTCAAAGGCCGATACCCTCCGGGGGAACTGAAAACTCTGGGGATGGTAAAAATCCATGCCATTGCAAGTGGGACGCTGTGGGTCCACTAGGAAATGAGTAATTACTGGGGAATTGGTAATTCCAGGCAGATTTTACAGTATTTCCTAATTTTACCTCAGGATGTTTACACAGAGAAATTTCTGATGTGAAAATAAACAGATTTGCAGAAACGCCACAGATCACATAATTCTGATGGGCTGTCTGTCTTCAGTAAAATCTATTTCTCCCGCTAGCCTTACAAATATAAAAGATTTGCTGGAACTATTTGTCTTTAGTTTCACAGTATGTACTGCTTTTTTTCATAAGATGCTCATGGCGTTAGAAAAGCTCGATCTTTATTCTTGAAGCCCTCAAATTTAAAAGTGCAGTTTTAAAAGTTCACATTTAAAAGTGCAAGCTAGAAAACGAGGGCTGTTTTATGGAAAGCAACCCGAGGTGCAACCGGCATGTGTGCCCACTTTGCGCACCCCGGGGGCACTTTGGTATTACAGAAAGGGCCACAGACACATGTGTGGCCTTTTCTGTAGTACAGACAGTGCTGGTGCACATATAGCGCCAGTACTATCACCAGAGGGTGTTCTGTCATTCACATGGGGTCATAGTCCCATGCAAACAAGGGAATCCCTTTGGCTCTGAGCCCGCGCCGTATTATAGATGTGGGTGCAGAGGCAAAGTAGATGTCAGGAGGCGCACTGTCACTACGCCTCTTGAGAGCAGCCCTCTGGAGGGGAGAAATGGGGTCCAATGGACCCCCCAGACATCTCCTAGCATGCAGGTGCAATCACTCACTGCACTGGCCTCCAAGAGGATGTCTCACCCCTCTTAAAAGTACAGGCTGGTTGCCGCCTGCACAGTGAAACATGGAGCGGCTGCTTCAAAGCCATTCAATTTTTCGCTTGAATGCACTGCCCCCAGGGCAGCAGGAGTTCGCAGCTGCCCTGGGGCCAGTGCATTCAGGGCCTCATTCACAACAATTTGACACAGGGTAGCGCTGCAAGTCACTTTGTTGTGCTGACCTGTGTCAAATGAACAGGGCAGGAATGCTCTGTATCTATGAGATATGGCACATTCCTGTCCTCTTACACTGTGCTGGCGCACAAATGGCTGCCTAACGCCAACGCAAGCTCCCTTGCACCATGGTGCAAGGGTTCCTACATTGAAATCAGGTTGTTTTGTGCAGGAAGGGACACCTTCCTTCACAAAAACAACTGTTAGGCCACCCCTGGGGAGGCGCAGGGTTTTGACGCATTCCCAGATTTACGCTATGCTGTAAATCTGGGAACATGCCAAAAACCATGGGCGTTGAGAGAGAACACCCACTGCAACGCCCATGGCACACCTTCCCGAGCAGTGTGAGGAAACGAAGTGACTTGCGCTGCATTGCCTTACACCATAACTACGAGGCCATGAAAAGTCACACAGGGTGGTTTTCCGTGGCATCGTAGATGTGGGTCTGCACCGGAATGTAAAAAAAAGTGACGTTCCGGCAGCGCACTGGTTTTGTAAATAAGCCCCCTAATTCTGACATCCTCACTAGAACCATACATGTTGTTCCTAAATCTTGAATACAATCAACAATCTGTTTCCCTTATTTTTACTGACCCATGTAATATCACAACATCTGGAAATTGCTTTTGTTTTTTTTGGAAGCTATCACACTTATTTCTACTTTACATTTTTTATTTAATCATTAGTTGTCTTCATTGTTGTCAATTATCGTTCTAAATGATTAATTAGCTAGTCATTCGCTATGACTTTTTCGATTAATATTCTGTGGTCTAAGATCGATTATAGAGTGAAAGATTATAGGTTATTTGCCAAACTGTCATGGTTCTGGGTACCACATATACTAATTACTTAGCCATAGCCAACATTCTTAAAAATACATGATTTTTCTTCCTTTCTTGAATTTTAATAAGTTTGCTTCACTGCACAGGGTGAGTGGAAGGACAATCCATGCCTTTGCTGCTGCCACAAAAAAGACCCTTTTCCGCAACTACAAGTACGTGTTCCGGACACCTTTAGCAGGATGGAATTCTCTGAGACGAGGGCTTTAGTGAGGACGTGAAGAATACATTTTTGTGGCAGAAATTATAGTGCGGCGTGGTTTCGACGCCGTCCTAAGGTGGCGTGACGGCTCGGAGCTCCGACGGACCGTGGAGCCTTCACATGAATTAATTCCGTTTCCAGCGCTCGCCGAGGGTTGAGATTCCAGGTATCTCTCCCTCTAGTCATGGTGAGTCGCTGGAACTGCTTTTATTTTCTCGCTGCAGCATATTTGAAGATTTGAAGATTTGAAGATTTATTAACATCAAGGGATTTTCACTGTTCTGAGGTGGCGGCCGCCATTTTGATTGAGAGAACGATTTTCCTCACAGCTGCAACAGGCTTTGCTGAATTCTCTCACATCTCTATAACTAAGGGCATCTTTTCTCATGAGGTTTTGCAGTCTCTCTTCAGCTCTTGGTCCTTTTTCTACTTATACGCAGCTGGCACATTTATTTAAGGAAACAAACATGTTTACCTCACTTTCTGTGCCCTTGTCTCTCGGACTATGTCATTTCTGAGAGGAAGTTTCTTCATTGTAATGTGACTTGCTTGAATATCCTCATTATGTGAATTTTGTTCTTCAGATAAATACATATACAGTGTTGCAATTGATTGAGGAGGTGGACCCTGCAATTTTCTGGCACATTCTACCGCGCCTTACTCTTGCAGAGTTGAAATCTTCTCTTTTCTCTCAGCGCGCCTGACTTTGCTATTTCTGCTTTTGAAGTTTCAGCCTTGCATTGCTTAGTTCACCCCCTTTTTCCTTTTTATGGGGAGACTAAGGAATCTTAAGCTATCTACTTCCATCAAGTATACTGCGCATTCAGATTCCAACTCTTTTCAGAACGAAATGGAGGGCATTTTTTCTCAGAGGTCTGATCATCCACCCGGCGCCATTCCAAAAACACAGCTTCCAAGCAAAATATCTGTGAATTCCACCAAAAGACCGAAAAAAGACCCCCCGTCTCCAGTGAATTCTTCCTCAGCCTCCATGGATGTAATTCTCGAGGAAATTCGTGCCCTGAAACCCTTCATGGAGGAAACCAACAAAACGCTTCAACACCTGGATTACAAGTGGTCTTCTCTAGAATCACGTGTACTTGTTGTGGAACAAAAGACAGATCTTCTCCAGTCCTCATGCTTGCACATCTCATCTCTAGAATCTGAAATATCTCTCCTCAAAAAACACACAGAAGATTTAGAAAACCGCAATCGCAGGAATAACCTCCGAATTTACGGTTTTCCTGAAAATGTTGAGGGTTCCAACCCAACCGTCTTTTTTCAGACATTTTTGCCTAAGCTCCTGGGATTACCTGCTGCCTCTCCACTTAATATTCAAAGGGCTCATAGACTTGGTCCCAAGATCATTGCAAAGCCACGTGGAGTCATCATGTTTTTTCTGCAATATACTGATCTCCTGCAAGTTCTATCTGCTGTCAAATCTAAAAAGCAAATTATTTGGGAAGGTCATCATCTATTTTTCTCTCAGGATGTGGCTAAAGTTACTGCAGATCGTCGGAAAAAATTTCTTGATCTCCGTCCTCAACTACGATCTATCAATGCCAGATTTGGACTAATCCATCCTTGCTTGTTCAAAGTCACCTATAAGGAAAAGACTACTACGTTTGAAGAGCCAACTGCTTTGCAGGAATTTCTTCATCAACATGGAGCTGATGTCATGGATACCTCAAAATCTACTTGATTTATTGTTGTGCTTCGCCTGTTGATTGTTTTCTTGTCCATATAATTCCCTAATTGTTGTTTTTGATGTATTTTTGTAATGTTCAAGTATTAAGTCGTCTTTATTTATTTTCTCTCTTATCCCTTTTTACCAGGTTTTCATCTCATTCATAATATTTTCTTTCCTCCTTATACAGGTATATTTTATTTTTTCCGCTGCTCGTTTCCCGTATGGTCTCCCATATACGTTGACACTCCTATTCATGGTTCTCCTGGGGTTCGTTGGAGTTCCAGTGCTGTCCTTGTCGTCTTTCGGTGTTGCCATCCCCCATTTCGTCTTGTGTTTGTAGGTATGGTTTTCAGTCGTCAGGTGTATGACTTGTACTGTCTTTTTGTTCTCTGTCTTATTTTTTTTTCCTTGGTTTTTTTCTCTACAGTTTTCTCTTATCATCTTCTTCTTTATTTTTCCTATTTTATTTCTTCCTTCCTTTTACTTCCCTTCATATTCCAAATGTTTCACATCTTTCACTTTTCTTCCTTATATTTATCATATTCTATCTTTAACCTTACTCTTGTAAGCATATTGTCTGTTCATGCTTTCATTATTAAGTTACATTTCGGGTAGGCCTGGGCGGTAAATTCCGGCCCGCTAGCGGGATTTTCAGAATTTGGGTAATTTCGCGTTCCGCGGAGAACGCGGAATTACCAAAAATTCCGCGATCCGCGTCTTCGTGGAATTTTTTGCTTGTTCGCGCTTTCAAAATGCGTGTTCGCGAGATATTTCTCCCCGAGCACGCAAACAGCGTTCGCGAACAGGAACAAGCAATTCCGCATGTTCGCGGAACTTTTGCGTGCTCGCGGAGATTTTTTACCGTTTCGCGGAGCTTTGCGTAGCGCGACTACGCAAATTCCACCCACCCCTAATTTCGGGTCACTACCTGGAACATTAAAGGACTAAGCAATCCCATTAAAAGGCAACGGGTGCTATCTCATCTAGCAAAATTGAAGAGATATTACCTTACTTCAAGAATCTCATATTTCTGATGATGAAGCTTCCAAGCTGAAGAGATGTTGGGTGGGTCATGTATTTAATTCTCCAGCTTTGGGTAAGAAAAATGGAGTCTTGATCTTATGTCATAAAAAACTGCATGTCTCTGTTGTTCAACAAGAATTTGATAATGAAGGTCGTTGGATTATTGTTAAACTTCTTATAGATAAGATTCCTGTAGTTATTTTTAATGCATATGGTCCTACCTCGGTTGATAAAGTTTTCTGGACTAACATTTCTGACAAATTGCTTTTATATGATGATGATTATATTATATTTGGTGGGGACTGTAATCAAATCCATGATCCCATATCAGATAGACATTCAAAAGTTAAGTTTGTCCCCTCTAAAATGCATTCGCAATTTACTTCCACAATAAGTCGCAAATCGTTGGTGGATATTTGGCGACTTTGTCACCCTGATCTTAGAGAATATAGTTTTTATTCAGCCTCACATCACTCACAATCCCATATTGATTAACTTTTCCTGAGCAAATCTTTGGCCCAACATGCCATTCAATCCGAAATTGGCTCAATTTTAATCTCAGATCACGCTCCTGTTCATGTAGATATAGACCTTATCCCTTTTTCTCCACTCCCAGGGAGATGGCGCTTTAATAATTCATTACTTTTAGATCCCAATTTCTGCCAACAATTTAATTCCTTTGCATCCAAATTTTTTATTATTAACTCAACCCCAGAATCTTTGTTTGTTATGATATGGGACTCCTTTAAACAGCCGCCAGAGGTTTTATTATAAATTTTGTATCACAAAAGAAAAAGTCCCTAGAGGCCCAATCCACTCAATTACTTAATAAAATTAAACAATTGGAATATACTTATTATCAATCTAACAATGAGTCTGCCCTGAAGAATCTTATAGATGCTAAACTCACCTTTAACAGACTTTCCACAGACGCTGCTTCCAATTATTTATTGAAAAGTAGTTCTCGATATTATGGGGGTCAGAACATAATGGGGAAACTACTGGCTAATTATTTAAAAGTAAGAAAGGAAAGAACTAGAATAGAATCTTTACAAGGCCCTACTGGTACTACAATTTTTAAAGATAATGACATTTTAAATGAATTTGTTTAATTTTATAAGGATTTATATACACCTGAATCCCTTCCAGATCAGTCTGATCTTACTACTTATTTTCAATCTATTGCTTCTCCTCCTTCTCAACACATTGATTTTGAGCCCTTGGAATTAGATATTTCTCTAGCAGAAATTTCCCATGCAGTCTCGGTGGTGCGTCGCGGCAAAGCGCCAGGTCCAGACGGCTTAACTATTGAGTTTTATGATCATTTTGCACAACTTCTTTTACTTCTATTTAAATCTTTCTCTGATAAAGGGTTGTCTCAAGGCAAGTTTCAAGAGGCCTTGATCTGCTTTATTACTAAGGAAGACAAAGATCACTCCCTCTGTAAGAATTATAGACCCATTTCTCTTGTCAATACTGATTACAAGATCTTTGCAAAGATTTTGGCTCTCCGTATTGATCCTGTTTTACCTTTTCTGATTGGCCTGGAACAATCTGGTTTCGTTAAAGGAAGATTAGCTTTGACAATTCACGGGTCTTCTTTAATGTCTTAAGCAAAGCCTCATCCTGAGACTACCCTATTGCTGCTATTGTTAGACGCAGAAAAGGCCTTCGATAGGATTGGTTGGGATTTTATGTTTCATGCATTAAAATGGGCTGGCTTTTTTCCAAAGTTGATTGCTTTAATTTCCTTGCTATACTCGGGTCCCAAAGCCTCAATATTTGTCAACGGTAAAACTTCTGGCTATTTCCCTTTGCTTAGAGGTGTGCGTCAAGGGTGTCCCTTATCTCCGCTATTATTTGTCATACCGTTAGAACATTTTTTAACTAAGATTAGGAAGATGATCTTATTTCAGGATTTCAATTCGGTACTCAACAGGTCAAAATGTCAGTATACGCTGTTGACATTCTACTGTATTGTTCTAATCCTGCAACCTCTCTTTCCCCTTTCCTTCAACAAGTAGCCTCTTTCTCTCAACTCTCTGGGTATCGCCTTAACACCGACAAATGTGAAGTCTTACCTCTAAATGTTTTATGTCAAAAACATTTCTTTGATCATTCTGGTTTTTCATGGCAGTCATCTAAAATAAAATATTTAGGCTTTTGGTTCGCTCCGTTATTTTCTGAAACACTAAAGCTAAACTTTGATTACATCACCAAAAAATTGAATGATGCTATTACACGTTGGCATCCCCTATTTCTTTCCTGGTGGGGTCGATTAGACTCGATAAAAATGATGCTCTCTCCCCTTATATTATATATTATCTCCATGATTCCTATACATATTCCTGGATATTACTTTAAGAAAATTGATTCTACCTTAACTAAATTTTTATGGAAAGGCAAGCCCTCTCATACATCTTTATCTTCTTTAAAAAAGGACAGACCTAATGGAGGTCTTAGGTTTCCTGATTTTAAAACTTATCACTCCGCTTTCTCCCTAAAACAATCTGCCCGTTGGCTCTCTTGGATCTCCCTATATATCCTCCCTTGTGGCTGGAAACAGAGACATTTTTATTGCCCCTTTCGATTTCCAGGAAGTCCTTGCTTTTACTACCAATATTTCATCTTTACACTCTCCCGTCATTTCCCACTCTCGTAAACTTTTGGTTCCTCTCTTACCTTCATCATATCCCTCAACTAACTCCTATCAACAACAACTCATTTGGCATAATAAATTACTACGAATTCATAACAGCTCTATATACTGGAAAATCTGGCGCTCTAAAGGCTTACGTTGGATATCTCAGCTTTTAATTAATGATCTACCCCTCTCTTTTTCGAACCTACAAACGAAATTATTTTTACCAGCGTCCTCTAGACTGCAATATGTCCTTTTCTCAATCAATATCTCCTTACTGTACCAAGTTTTCCTAATTTTCCTACAAATTACAAAAATCTATCTTCAATATTGGACACCTCCCCCTCTGCGTCCAATTTATATAAATCTTTGCAGATGCTTCCGGACAGACTCAAATCTAAAGTTGAATTGGCTTGGGAGGAGGATCTAGCACAAACCTGGCCAACCACTACTTGGGACAAATTATCGTCTAAGCTTCATAGAACTTTCTGTGCTGCGAATACTACACAAACCCTTTATTTCATTTATCAACGGGTTTTATTTTCCCCAGTGAGATTAGCATCCTTTTCTCCAGACATGTCCTCTACTTGTTGGTCCTGCCCCTGTCCTTCTGCCGATTTAAAGCACATGTTGTTTGAATGTCCCCCAATCCAACAATTTTGACGATTGGTCTGGTCCCAAATTAAGACAATTTTTAAAGTTCATGTTCCTTTTTCCCTAACAAACATATTTTTAGGCACTCTTTCACCCCAGTGGCCTTCGTCACTAATGAATTTTAAACTTTTGGATTTATTGTTAGCTATTGCTTTTCATCTAATAACCTCAAATTGGAAACAGGCAGATAAAGTCACTTTTCGATCCTGGTGGAATGCTGTCTGCTTTCATCGCGTACAGGGGGGTCCGACACGGACCCCCGAAGTACGGCTCCGACTGCTCTTTCGAGCCGGACGGCGCGTGTCGGTCGGACTGCTCGCGGCGCGCATCGTACTTACCCGGCCGGGGAACGTCTCCATTGCGTGGTGCGAGTCATGTCCGAGCGAGTCGATCGGTGCGGTTCGACCCGGGAACGAGTCGGTCTGAGCGGTTGGGACGCCCGAACGAGTCGGTCGGCGAATTCGCATCGTACTCGCTCATCCGGACGCGCGTACGAATCGGTCGGGAAATAGGGCTCCGAATCGGATCCGGTTATGCCGAATCCGATTCGGAGCCCTACCGGCCGAGATCAGAATCGGCCCCTTAGAATACAGTGAAAACACCTACATACACTAGGGTACACTAAGGGTCGGGGTACTCCTGTGATTGGTATGACCTACCCCATAGGGCCCTGGTACATAATAGGGCAGGGGGATTGAAACTAGCTATCAGTCCCTAGTATATAATAGGGCATGGCAGTTTAGAGGCCAGCAGCTCTTTCTGCACTTGCATGTGTGCACTGCTGAAGCCTGAGGTCAAGTTTAAAAAGTTGCTCTGGGCTACAGGACTGCTTTTAAAAAGTAAGTTGTGCCCAAACTCGACTTTTGTGTTTGGGGCACTTAAAAATTGTTAACCTACAATGTTTGGGCTTATTAGGTACCCCCAGGGTCTCCCCTAGGTGTCCCAGGGGTGGCGGTCAGGTATCTATGAGGTGGACCCTTGTAAAATGAGTTTTATATGCCCTGGGTAAAGTGAAATTGCATATTTCACTCCCCACATTGTGATAAAGTGCTGCCCAAAATCGACTTTGGTGGTAGGGTCACTGTGGAGGGAGGATCTGCAATATTTTTACATATTCAGAACCCCTAAAGTCTCCCTTAGGTGTTCCTGGGGTGGGGGTCCTGTAGATATATGTAGTGTACTTATAAAATATGTTTTTATAAGCCCTGGTGCTAGAAAAATGGGCCAGGTCACTTTTTCCATTGCAAATCCCATGCCATAGGTTAACATTGGAAAAGGTTATTAGTTAATAACTGAAGAAAAAAAGCCATAAAACTAGAATTAAAGGACTCTGTAGGATGGTAATGATAAATCCAACAATATGGTATTGTGGAATTTATTGTAAAATGTACAGACAAGAAGTCATAAGATTTGTTTGTCTGTAAGCCAAAATTCAACCCTGTACTGCTCTGCCCTGATTGCTCAGAGATAAGTGGGTGAGCCTGGCTGCTTTGAAGAGGTGATAAATGACCCCTGGGGTTAGGAAGCCTCTTGGGAGGATAGGTTGCTGGGCATAGGAATGCCAGAGCAGGGGGAGGAGTCATACACCATGGACTTCAAGCGAAGGGGAGGACCCCTGTTCAGCTCCAGCCAGATGCTAGGATTAAGGAAGGAATGAGCAGGTGCAAGGGGGAGAGACTATGGAGATTAGCAATCCTAGGGATGTGTTTAGCCAGCTCTTCTCTCCCTGCTGAAAATATTGAATTTTGGAAGAATAGTGGTTTCTGGGTTAGCATTTTGCCACACTCTGCAGGAAGTGGTCAGACCTTTGGGTGGAACCCTGCAGCTCATTGGACAGGAGTGCCCTCCTGCTTGACCCCAGAGAACACTGAATAAGTATCTGAGAGGGGCGGTGCCTCTCAGATCTGCTGCTTGAAACTTACATTTGCCCCTACCAATAATCCACTTTCCAACAGGAACCCTAGAAAACCTGTACATTTTTTAAATCTAGACACCAAAAGGAATCCAGGATGGGGTGACTTATGAGGCTCTCACCAGGTTATGTTACCCAGAATCCCTTGCAAACCTCAAACTTTGTCAAAAACAACACATTTTCCTCACTTTTCTGTGATGGAAAATTCTGGAATCTGGGGGGAGCTACAAACTTCCACTCACCCAACATTCCCCCAAGCCTCCTGATAAGAATTGTACCTCACTTGTATGGGTAGGCCTAGTACCCGTGAAAGGAAACAGCCCAAAACGCGATGTGGGCACATCACATTTTTCCAGTGAAAACTGACCCTTTTTTTGCAATGTGTCTAACTGTGGATTTTGGACCCTAGATCAGCTGGCATCTAGGGAAACCTAGCAAACCTGTATGTTTTTGAAACCTAGACACCCAGGGGAATGCAGGATGGGTTGACTTGTGTGGCTCTCACTAGGCTCTGTTACCCAAATCCCACGCAAACATCAAACCTTATCCAAAAAAACACATTGTCCTCACATTTCTGTGAACGAAAGATCTGGAATCTGTGTGGAGCCACAAACTTCCACCCACCCAGCATTCCCCCAAGTCTCCCAATAAAAATGGTACCTCACTTGTGTGGGTAGGCCTAGTGCCCGTGACAGAAAATGGCCCAAAACGGAACATTGGCACATCACATTTTTCCAGTGAAAACTGACCCTTTTTCCGCAATGTGCCCAGCTGTGGATTTTGGACCCTGGCTCATCCGGTACCGAAGGAAACCTAGAAAACCTGTGCGTTTTTAAAAAATAGACACAAAGGGCAATCCAGGATGGGGTGACTTGTGTGGCTCTCACAATGTTCTTTTACCCAGAATCCCTTGCAAACCTCAAACTTAGGAAAAAAAAAAAGTAATTCCCCAATTTTCTGTGATGCAAAGTTCTGGAATCTGCGGGGAGCCACAAACATCCACCCACCAAGCATTTCCCCAAGCCTCTATAAAAATGATATGTCACTTGTGTGGGTAAGCCTAGTGCCAGCGACAGGCAACGGCCCAAAATGCAACTTGGGCACTTCACTTTTTTCAGTGAAAACTGACCCCTTTTTCGCATTGTGCCTGGCTATGGATTTTGGACTATCGCTTGGCCGGCACCAAGGAAAACCTAGCAAACATGTACATTTTTTAAAACTTGGCAACCATGGGAATCCAGGATGAGGTGACTTGTGTGGCTCGAATATAGCATGCTACAACTCATGCTTTTTCTTCGCATTCCATTACAACGCGGTTGTTACAACGACCGCGTTGTTAGAACGCGATACCTTTACCACGCAAGTCATTAGATTGACTTGCTCTAGATTGCGCTCCAACCTTAGGAATAGTATAATTTACTATTCCAACTCCACCCTGCGCAACAGTAGGGAAGGTGTTGGAATAGTAAATTATACTATTCCTTAAGTTGGAGAGCCATCTAGAGCAAGTCGATCTAATGACTTGCGTGGTAAAGGCATCGCGTTGTAACAACTAAGCCTGGGCAGTAAACTCTGCTCCGCTCGCGGAGTTTGCAGAGTTTTCGGAACTCCGCGTTACGCTAAGCTCGCGGAGATCCGAAAAACTCCGCCCCGCCCCGCGTAGCGTAGCGGAGTTTTATTCCTCGCTCGCGTTCGTCAATGTCAAATTGGCGAGCGCGAGCGAGGAAAATCCACCTCTCAACGAGATTTTTTCTCGTTCACGATCGTCAACATCAAGTTGGCGAGTGCGAGCGTGGAAAATAAACCTCCCGGCGAGATTTCTCAACGCGGGGGGGTCAGGTTTCTCATTGCGAGTGGTTGCGTATGCTCGCGACAGCTCGCGTTGAGAAACTGCCCGTTTGCGTTGAGAAAGCTGCCGATCGAGTAAAAATCTACTCGAGCAGCAGAAAGGAAAGCAGCGCCCGCTTGCACTGTGCATGGTGCTGTTCGCGATCATTGCACAGTGCGGACAAGCATCCGGCACTGAAAATCACAGCGAACAGCATTTTTCTATCGCACTCCGCCACTTGCGGAGCTCCGCGTAGCACAGCAGAGTTTTTTTTCCACTTCGCGGAGTTTCGGGTAGCACAACTCCGCAAACTCCGCCCTGGGTTAGTAACAACGCAGACCGCGTTGTAAATGTAACGCGATGTAACAGCCGTGTTGTAAAGGCTGTTTCCCGTGTGGCTCTCACCAGGTTCTGTTACCCAGAATTCCTTGCAAACCTCAAACTTTGTAAAAGAAAACCCCACATTTTCGTCACTTTTCTGTGAAGGAAAGTTCTGGAATCTGTGGGGAGTCACAAACTTCCACCCACCCAGCATTCCCCCAAATCTCCCAATAAAAATGGTACCTCACTTGTGTGGGTAGCCCTAGGGCCCACAACAGGAAACGGCCCAAAACGCAACATGGGCACATAACATTTTTCCAGTGAAAACAAACCCTTTTTCCGCAATGTGCCTAGCTGTGGATTTGGGACCCTAGCGCAGCCGGCACCTAGGAAAACCTAGCAAAACTGTATATTTTTTTAAACTAGACACCCAGGAGAATCCAGGATGGGGTGAGTTGTATGGCTGTCACCAGGTACTGTTACCCAGAATCCCATGCAAATCTCAAACTTTGGCCAAAAAAACACATTGTCCTCAAATTTCTGTGATGGAAAGATCTGGAATCTGTGGGGAGCCACAAACTTCCACCCACCCAGCATTCCCCCAAGTCTCCCAATAAAAATGGTACCTCACTTGTGTGGGTAGGCCTACTGCCCGTGACAGAAAATGGCCCAAAACGCAACATTGGCACATCACATTTTCCAGTGAAAACTGACCATTTTTTCGCAATGTGCCCAGCTGTGGATTTTGGACCCTGGCTCATCCGGTACCTAAGGAAACCTAGAAAACCTGTGCATTTTTAAAAAATAGACACAAACGGCAATCTAGGATGGGGTGACTTGTGTCGCTCTTACAAGGTTCTTTTACCCAGAATCCCTTGCAAACCTCAAACTTTGTAAAAAACAAAACACATTTTCCTCAATTTTCTCTGATGCAAAGTTCTGGAATCTGCGGGGAGCCACAACCGTCCACCCACCAAGCTGTCCCCAAGTCTCTCTATAAAAATGATACCTCACTTGTGTGGGTAGGCCTAGTTCCAGCGACAGGAAACGGCCCAAAATGCAACTTGGGCACATCACATTTTTCCAAGAAAACTGACCCTTTTTTCGCATTGTGCCTAGCTATGGATTTTGGACTCTCGCTCAGCCGGCACCTAGGGAAACCTGGAAAACTTGTACATTTTTAAAAACTAGACACCCATGGGAATCCAGGCTGAGGTGACTTGTGTGGCTCTCACCAGGTGCAGTTACCCAGAATCCCTTGCAAACCTCAAACTTTGTAAAAAATAAACACATTTTCCTCACTTTTCTGTGATGGAAAGTTCTGGAATCTGCATGGAGTCACGAACTTCCACCCACCCAGAATTCCTCCAAATCTCCCAATAAAAATGGTACCTCACTTGTGTGCGTAGGCCTAGGGCCCACAACATGAAATAGCACAAAACGCAACATGGGCACATTACGTTTTTCCAGTGAAAACAGACCCTTTTTCCGCAATGTGCCTAGCTGTGGATTTCGGACCCTAGCTCAGCCGCCACTTCGGAAAACCTAGCAATCCTGTAAATGTTTTAAAACTAGACACCCAGGGGAATCCAGGATGGGGTGACTTGTGTGGCTCTCATCAAGTTCTGTTACTCAGAATCCCTTGCAAACATCAAACTTTGTAAAAAGAAAAAACAAATTTTTCTCACTTTTCTGTGATGGAAAGTTCTGGAATCTATGGGGAGCTACAAACTTCCACCCACCCAGCATTCCCCCAAGCCTCCTGTAAAATTTGTACCTCACTTGTGTGGGTAGGCCTAGTGCCCGTGAAAGGAAAAGGCCCAAAACGCAACTTGAGCACATCACATTTTTCCAGTGAAAACTGACCCTTTTTCGCAATGTGTCTAGCTGTGGATTTTGGACCCTAGCTCAGCCAGCATCTAGGGAAACATACCAAACCTGTAAATTTTTTAAAACAAGACACCCAGTGGAATCCAGAATAGGGTGACTCGTGTGGCTCTCCCCAGGTTCTCTTACCCAGAATTACTTGCAAACCTCAAATTTTTGCCCCCAAAAACATTTTCCTCACATTTCTGTGACGGAAAGTTCTGGAATCTGCGAGGAGCCACAAACTTACACCCACTGAGCATTCCCCCAAGTCTCTCGATAAAAATGGTAACTCACTTTTGTGGGTAGGCCTAGTGCCCGTGATAGGAAACGGCCCAAAATGCAACTTGGGCACATTACATTATTCCAGTGAAAACGGACTCTTTTTTCGCAATGTGCCTAGCTATGGATTTTGGTCCCTCAGCCGGCACCTAGGGAAACCTAGCAAACCTGTACATTTTTGAAAACTAGACACCCATGGGAATCCATTTTGGGGTGGCTTGTGTGGCTCTTACCAGGTTCTGTTACCCAGAATCCCTTGCAAACCTCAAACTTTATATTAAAAAAACACATTTTCCTCACTTTTCTGTATTGGAAAGTTCTGGAATCTGTAGGGATTCACAAACTTCCACCCACCCAGCATTCCCCCAAGTCACCCAATAAAAATGGTACCTCACTTTTGTGGGTAGGCCTAGGGCCCACAATAGGAAACGACCCAAAACACAACATGGGCACATGACGTTTTTTCAGTGAAAACAGACCTTTTTTCGCAATGTGCCTAGCTGTGCATTTTGGACCCTAGCTCAGCCGGCACCTCGGGAAACCCAGCAAACCTGTACATTTTCTAAAACTAGACGCATGGAAATCCAGGGTGGGGTGACTTGTGTGGCTCTCTTCAGGGTCTGTTACCCAGAATCCCTTGCAAACCTTTAAACTTTAGTCAAACAAACACATTTTCATCACATTTCTGTGACTAAAAGTTCTGAAATCGGCAGGGAGCCACAAACTTCCACCCACCCAGCATTCCTCCAAGTCTCCCGATAAAAATGGTACCTCACTTGTGTGGATAGGCATAGTGCCCATGACAGGAAACACCCCAAAACTGTGGAGACTTCAAAATTATCAATGAGGGAGACACCTGCGTTCTTGGTCCCGGGCTTGGCGGGCATCAAGGGAAACTCACCAAACCCAGATATTTCTGAAACATAGAGATCCAGGGGAGTCCAGGGAGGTGTGGCTTGTGTGGATCTCTCAACCTTTTCCTATCCAGATTCCCCTGCAAACCTCAAATTTAGCTAAAAAGATCACGGTTTCCTCACTTTTCCGTGTGGGAAAATTGTGGGATCGCCAGGCTGCCAAAAATGTCCTACCACCCAGCGTTCCCCTAGATCTCCCAATATAAATGGTACCTCACTTGTGTGCATGGGCCAAGTACCCGCAACAGGGAAGGGCCCAAAACGTATTGTGGAGACATCAAAATTATCTGTCACAAAACTACCTGGTTTTGCAAGGGGGTCACCTGCGTTTTTGGTCCCCGGCTCGGCGGTCATCTAGGGAACCCCACCAAATCCACACAGTTACGAAAACTAGACACCCGGGGGAGTCCAGTGGAGTGTGGCTTCATGGATCCCCCAATGTTTTCCTACCCAGAATCCCTTGCAAACGTCAAATTTAGCTAAAGAAATTAAATTTTTCTCATATTTCTGTGTGGGATCACTGCACCAGCACAAATTTTCTACCACCCAGCGTTTCCCTCAGTCTCCCGATAAAAATGATACCTCACTTGTGTGGGTGTCCAATGCAGAGCCAGCCTAAAATGTGTACAAAAACATATAGCGCTTAGAGCTCGCTGTGCTATCCCCTCAAAGTCTACATTTTAGGCCCTTCTCAGTCGCAGGCTCTTGGCCCACCCACACAAGGGAGGTATCATTTTACTAGGGAAACTGAGGGGAATGCTGGATGGTGGGAAAGTTGTGTTGGCGTGGTGATCCCACACAGAAAGAGGGGGGCAGAAAGACTGAATATGGCCAAAACATTTGGGGTAGCAAAGGCCCTTGCCCAAGGGGCCGCTCCTCCCTCCCTGGTGCCTAGTGGGTGGATCACTGCTTGGGGATCGCCCTCCTGCAGCGATCCCCAAGCAGGGATTCTCCCCTTTCCAATGATACCCCTCCCATCTGCCGCAGTGCTCAGGGGCCTGAGATAGCTCCCTGAGCACCGAGGCAGTGAAACTGAAATGAGGCGATCGGCTCATTTCAGTTTTGTTTTCAATGAAAATACGTTAGCACGACGTGCACGATGATCGTCATTTCAGTGGAAAAAACTGAACAGCCTCGGGAGCTGGGGAAACTCTTCCCCAGCTCCCGAGGATGTAGGGGGAAAAGGGGAAAAGGAAATCACACTGGTGTCCGCCCCAGAGGGATTCCCAGTGCCATGTGCGCGGACGCCCTTGAGCCGTCCGACGCACGTGAGTACTGTAGCGTCAGACGGCTCATGGCCGTTCAACGCTTGCTAGTGGTTAAGGCATCTATTTTGATTTTTTTCGGGTATAGTCCTACCTATTGATGTTTAAAACAATTCCCTGAGATGAAGACACTTGTGCTCTTATATCAAAAGTACGGTGCAAAAATAGAAACAATCATGTTGAAATCTATCACAATAGTCAATCAGTCCCAGAACCCAGAAAGCACCCTGGATTATATCTGACTTTTCCAGACGCATATGCATACACCTCAAGTCACCAGGTAATGTGGTCTCTGCAGCAGCATTTTAAAACCTGGTATGACGATGCAGCTGTTAGCAAGACCTGATACAAATGTAATGACAAAGCCAGTAGGTCTAGTTAATATTTCAACACAGGCATGCACAAATGCTATTTGCATTATTCAGCACATTAAAGCCAGACCCATTGGCTCTACCAACGCTTGTTTTATCTCAATGAGGCAGAGAATGAAAGTCCACATTTTTCCAGGTGATGTCTCACTCCAAGGCCCTGAGTTTAGGTGTTATTTATCGCACCTGTAAAATAGCGATACCACGTAGTATGTTACTTATTCAGTGCTACAGATAACACCTATTACGAGTTGGTGGAAAATCAAATGCCGACTTTGGTGTTTAGCGCACCAAAATTTGCATGATATGGTAAATACAGTATGCTTTTCCCCATTAACCCCTTCGCTGCGCCCGTCGGCCAACGGCTGTCGCAAGCACTACCTCCGTAATGCTGTGCACGTCCGTTGGCCGACGCGGCCCCGCCCACTGCGCTAAATCGCCGCACCGCGGCGAAATTGCCGCCGCGGTTAAATCTCAGCAATTTCCAAAAAATATAACGCAGATTGAGGTATTTATCGTATCCGAAAATGATCAGATGTTTTAAATACCTACCAACTCATAATTCCGATCCATATGTGAAAAGGGGTTTATGCACAGGTCGGAATATACTGACCAACTCGTAATCAGGGCCATAGTCTAAAACCTATGGGTTAGCATTCTACTCGTCCTCCCAAAGAGCATTGAAGGCTTGTCAGAGATATGAAGCACTATAGAAATACAACAGCAAAGCAACGCATTTCAAGGCACAGAGAAAGTATGCCTCCTATTTTGAAGTTTTATAATAGGTGTCTCTGGTGATCCCAGAAAGCCGAGTTTCTCCACATTAACTATCAATGACATGCGTTTCTTTGCATGCAACACTTCCGATATAGAGAGAATCATTGCAGAGTCTTACGAAGATCAAATGTCATAAAAAGTATTCCGAAAGATAACATATTCCAATTTTGTAATACATAATTTTAGAGTGTATTGATGTTTTATTTATTCACTTTTTCATTAGGATGAGTTCTCCAGGCTACTGCAGCATATCAGAGTGATGGAGGAGACGGTCCTCTTCATTAAAGGCTTCCTTTTCATTGTTCAGGCTAGTAAAGAACATGCAAGAATATTGCTGTTTTTGACACATTTTACAGGGATGATAGACAGACACGTGACATTTTTAGACTCCACATTTTCCATACATTTTTCCCACAGGGCAACCAAAGCCCGTCTCTCTGGAAGGATTATGTATAAGTGCAGTTTTAGGAGAAAATGAGCACTCATGTAATTACATTCTCTACTTCCCTGGCCATACGCCAAACTCTATATAATCTGCATTTTGTGTGTCGCAAATAATTTACCCAAGGCTTGTAGAAATGGCAAAGATTTTCATAGCTTTGAAACCTGATACAAAAGGAAACAGTTCAACAGCTGTAACTAGTCCTAAATTGAATATTTCAAGCATAAACCGCTAATATGAATTACATATTTTTTTCTAGACTACATAAACCTCGGAAGGCAGAACAAATATAATAAATAGCATTACATCATAATTTACAACCGTTTAAAATTAGCAATATTAAAACAAAACAAGTAAAAGCTATATGACTCAATCTATCGTTAGATTTTTTTAAACGTTTAATGAAATCCGTTTAATTTTCTATGGTCAAAGATTTAAAAATGAATTCTACATATCTGACTCTTTCTTGGCACAATTGTGGAGGGGCTTTATTTTTTAATGTAGTTGTTCCTAAACTATTAAACATTATAAATAAAGTAGTATTACTTTAAGGAAGATTTGCTTTTTACCGTTAGTGTAAACCAGATTAAGCATTGTCAAATGCTGATTAAAAATAGTTGATCAACTATCTCGTATTTGGTCAAATGCTAAATATGCTACGTTTTTAAACCGCTAGCAAACATACATTTGTTTTCACTTGCTCACAATATGATAAAATTACTAAATTGTGTCCAGAAGTTTGCTTGCAGGTACTTTTTTTAAGTAAATCAATCAATCAGTCAATCAATCAGAGTTTGTATAGCGCAGCTACTCACCCGTGAGAGTCTCAAGGTGCTGGGGGGAGGGGAGGGTGTCTGCTAATCCGTCCGGGTGTGGAGGTTCAGTGGAAGAGTCAGGTCTTGAGGTCTTTCCTGAACTGGGTCAATGACATGGATTGCCTGAGGTGGAGGGGCAGGGTGTTCCAGGTCTTGGTGGCGAGGTAGGAGAAGAATCTTCCTCCGGTTCTGGTCTTGTGGATCAGTGGGACGGAGGCCAGGTTGAGTTGAGTGGAGCGGAGTTGCCTGGCGGGTGTCTGGAAAGCGAGACAGTGGTTTAGATTTTCTGGTCCCGTGTCTTGGAGAGCCTTGTAGGCATGAGTGAGGAATTTGAAGGTGATTCTCTTGTTGATTGGGAGCCAGTGGAGTTGTCTGAGGTGTTTTGTCATGTGGCTGTGGTGGGGGATGTTGAGGACCAGTCTGGCTGCAGTCTTTTGGAAGATCTGTAGTTTCCTGAGCTGTTTCTGGGTGACGCCGGCATCGAGTGCGTTGCTGTAGTCAAGTCTGCTGGTGATGAGTGTATGGGTGACCATCTATCTGGATTTCGTGGGGATCCAACTCAATGTCTTTCAAAGCGGACGGAGCGTGTGGAAGCAGGATGAGGATACTGCATTGATTTGGTGGTTCATTGTAAGCATGGATTCCAGTATGATGCCATGGTTGCATGCGTGGGCAGTATGGGTGGGAGGGGTTCCAAGTGCGGCGGGCCACCAGGAGTTGTCCCAGGCTGACAGGGTGGATCTCAGGATGAGTACTTTGGTCTTGTCCGAGTTGAGCTTGAGGCAGCTGCCTTTCACCCAGGTAGCAACGGTCTTCATTCCATTGTGAAAGTTGATTCTGGCGGCTGTGGGTTCGTTGGTGAGGGAGATGATCAGCTGGGTGTTGTCTGCATGGGAGAAGATGTTGAGTCCATGGCTTCTGACGATGGCTGCAAGGGGGGCCATGTAGATGTTGAAGAGGGTTGGGCTCAGGGAGGAGCCCTGGGGTACTCTGCAGCTGCTCTCTGTAGATTCTGAGGGGAACGGGGGTAGTCTGACTCGCTGTGTTCAGCCATTCAGGAAGGAGTGGATCCAGTCCAGTGCCTTGTCACGGATGCCGGCTAATGGAGTCTCATGACTAGGATGCGGCGGGAGACGGTGTCAAAGGTGGCCAAGAGGTCCAGAAGGATGAGGGCTGTGGTTTTGCCACAGTTGAAGAAGGAGCGGATGTCGTCGGTGGCGCCGAGTAGTGTGGTCTCGGTGCTGTGGTTGCTTCAGAAGCCGGACTGTGAGGTGTCCAGGACGTGGTTCTCTTCGATGAACTCTGAGAGTTTGGCGTTGATGACCTTCTCGATGACCTTGGCTGGGAAGGGAAGGAGGGAGATGGGTTTAAAGTTCTTGAGGTCTGTCGGGTCGACGGATGGTTTATTCAGCAGAGGGTTGATCTCTGCGTGTTTCCAGTCATCAGGGAAGGAGACAGTTTCGATGGAGCAGTTGAAGGTGTGGTGGAGCTGGGGAGAGATGGAGGTGGCTCCTCTATGAAAGATGTGGTACAGGCAGGGATCTGATGGGGCTTCTGAGTGGATGCTCTTCATAGTCCTGAGTGTGTCGTCTGTGGTGAGCGAAGTCCAAGTGAGCATGATCTTTTGGGGTGCGGCATGGTTGCATGTGGTGGTGGCAGGCGTAGTGGCAGGGTCTTGGATGTCGAAGTTGTCATAGATCTTTTTGATCTTGTGGTGGAAGAAGGTGCCGAGTTTGTTGCAAAGGTCTTGGGAGGGTGGGACATCTGTGGTCTCTGATGATGGCGAAGAGTCAACTATACATTCATCTCCATCAAGGATTTCAGATTGTTTTTCAATGTGAAATTGCAGAGAAAAAACACTTGCTGGCCATTATTAAGAGGGTAGGGGGCCTGCCCCGCCCCCCTCCCCGAGCCTAATTTGGCCCGGGGAGCCCATCGCCTGTGGCCCGCACCATGTGTATGTATACATTACACAGTGGCAGTCATTACTGTGTAGTTATAGTTAGGTCAGAGTTTCCATAAAAAGATAGTTTTTTGTTTTGCTTATAACTTTGGCTCTGTTTGACGAATCTGCATGAATCTTTACACAAATATAGTGCATCCATGCCAGCTTCACCTTTAAAAGTTTGACATTAATCTATCAAGTGGGGGCCAAGAAAACAGGAGGACCCTAAAAATAGATTTCCCATGTTTTCCTATTGGACATTTTGCTACTCTATACAGAAAAATTATAGAATGGAATTACACCAAATATGGCAAAAAGTTAGCACTTAACTCAGAAAGTGTGCTTTTTGTGACTCAGTGTATTCAGTCATTTTCCAGCAACTTCCATTTAAATAGATGCTCAGGTTGGTCTTGAAGGGGTTAAAAAATTAGGTATATCTAGATGGTTGACCCTGTGGACATCGCGTATTACCAAACAGTTTAAAAATGTTGCCCTGTGATTGACCAAGAAAGCTTTTTCTCCTATCATCTTTTTGGGGGGAACAGGAAGGGTCCCAAGGTACCAAGTGATCTGATTGGCTGGCTGCAACTCAAAACAAAATAATACAGCCGCCACTACTGGACCCGGGCACTCGATTCACTTTGTTGTTACATTTACAAAAATTAGATATTGATTGAAAAAAAGCAAAGGTTAAAGTGACATTTCAGTTAGAGATGGTAATTACATTGTAGATTATGTTAAAAAGAACTAGAAATGAATTACAAAAAAACAAACATTTAAGTGACATTATAGTTAGGTATTAAAATAAGATTAAAACGAACATTTAAAAACAAAAAATCACTGAAATTCACCACAGTATACTGAGCTAACTTTAAATTGTGCCCCAATATACTGAGCTAACTTTAACTTGTGCCCCTGCTATGCACTGCTTGTGACCTCACATATTGCATAACTCATGACATGTTACATGACATCTTTGATGGCATTACTGAAGATATCAAAAACGACAAAATTGATTACATTTTTTGAAAAAAAGAATGTATATATATATATATATACATATATATATATACATATATATGTACAATTTTTAAATTAAAAGCAAACTTTGCTTTCTCTCTGTAGAAGGAAGAGATTGTCTCTGCATTGCAAAAGTACGAATGGGCACTGGTTTCAATTACAATATTTAGGTTAATAAAAAAACCTCAAAGAACAGAATGTTGAGTAAGCAATGGACAGTGTTAAAATGTGCAGAGCGTTTAGGGCTCTGATTAAGATGATGAAAACATTTATTTCCCATTGGCCTGTGATATATTTTCCATATTCAAAGGATCCCTTTGGAGAGTGGGGGTTTATACCATTGCATTTCCTGCAATAAAAGCAATCACACATATCCCAATGTTGTATGCGAAGAGAGGCTAAAGCACAACAATTCCAATTAATAGTAGGTTACTCAACACAAGCTGCACAATTGGTTTATTGCTAGTTTTTTTTTAGTTGAAGACCTTTATTTCGACCACGACCGTGGCCAAAGTACAGTCAGAATACATTACAGTACAAAAAAGGAGATATCACATATCAATAATCACAATAACTTTCAATAAAAGTGCGAAATCAAATTTCCTAGCGAAAATATGCAATTCCTAAAATATTAGCAGCAAATCCTATATACATTATGAAAAGAGAAGCGCCCCACCTAAAAAGCACTAGTCAAAATGGGCAGGTGCAAATGTTACTTTGTTGCAAGGTAGGCGAATGATATCGCGCAATTGCCTATATTTAAAAGCTACTCTAAACAGAAGTGAACACAGATAATAGCTATGTAAAAATAAATTAAAAGAGCAAGGAAGTCCTTCTTTTGATGGCACATCTTAAAAAAATAAAGTTACACAAATCGTTGGGTCCAGGGCTCTGAGAAACTCCAATACTGCCTGGGGAAACAAAATACCCTGCATCCTAACAATAGATAGTAAATATATTTTGGAAAGGCCTTGATAAAATTTGCAAAAGAAAACAAAATGTAACAAACTTTGGGATGAAGCTTGATTTCATGGGCATGTCAGAATACTGGACACATCATACTGGCCAAGGGAAAATTCAAATGCCATCTTATAAATGACTTGCGAAAGCACGTTAATAACATTCTGCCCCAAGAAGAACCAATCCACCCTAGGTATGGACTTGGAGCCATATCTGGGGTGTTATGTCGGGCTTCATAATCTTTGACAGTGGTTTTTGAGGACTCAATCGCAGTTCTAAGATTATCTCTATTTACAATAAACAAGGATTTAACTTGCGCCACATCTTGCTTGGTCAAAGTTTCTGGACTATGGAAAAACTTCGCCTCCCCCAAGTCCTCGAACACAGTCTTTACAAAGTGAATCCAAGGGATATTCAGCCTTCTATCACAGGCTGAGCAGTCAAGGACTATTTCCCGATTAAAGACTACGTGAGGGTTAGTTCATATCGAGCACCACAGCAACAGTGGGGCAAACTTAATGGAATCCTCTGCGTACTCCATCCCTAACTCCTGGTGAAATTAGAAGGTGGAACAGGTAGGTGGGACACCCAAAAGTCTCCACAGTACTCTATTTTGCACCCCCTGAAGAGACTTACAATAGCCCCATATAAAGGCACCATACATCAGGATGGGGAGGCATTTCCTCCTATACACCTCCAGAAGGAGGATTACAGGTATTTTACCACTGTGTCTTGCCAAGTTAAAAACATACTCAACCAAGCCATGCTATTTTGCTAGCTTAGAAGCAAAAAAATTATACTTAGCCAAAACCAGGTGAAAAGTGGTTAAATACGTGCACTGAAATACACTGGCAATGACATGTCATTCTGACTATGAGCAAACTCGTTTTCCTTTGTAAACACATTGTGACATGCAACCTGTGAGTGTCTTTCAAACTCAAAGTTGTGTGGTAATAACAAAGAATTTGACCTTTTCGATGTACTAATAAATGTGTGACGTGGGTTTATTATTATACTGTCTCAAAATAATGTTTTATTGGGCCATGGGTAGCTGGTGTTAAAAGGCTTTGTGACTGTGCCTCTACCCTTTTTTAGCCTCTCTATTTGAGTAGTTACTTAAATACATTTTAAAAATGAACCGGTTTGTTTCAAATTCCTCCGAGTGAAAGTCATTTTCTTTCATAAGCCCCACTGCGCCTGTGTGAATATGTGGCTGACAACACACAGCAGAGCTGACAGGGCTTGCCTATGTACAGCCCATATGATTTTTCATGACGCAGTTACGTCACTGGCTTATCTCCTCCTCCACCATGAGCGCTGATGGAAAACAGCCTTGGGCATTTTACCGTCCTGCCCGGGCTTTTAAATACTGCATGTCACTCAGTAGCTGATACTCCACCCTCTCCCATCTCCTCAAAGGGTGTGATGTGATCAGCAAGCCTTACTGACCACACCCCACTTTATGACGATATGAGAAAGGGTGGGTTAATAATAGGCCTGGGACGGAAGTGACCAAAACACTCTGCCACACTATGCAGAGTTCCGCAAGTGGTGGAGTTCATTAGGATTTGCCGTTCCCACTGATTTTCAGCACTGGGTGTTTGTCCCGTGCTGGAGAATCAGTGCGAACAGCAGCAAGGCAGTGCAGGAGGGCGCTGCTTTTTTCTGCCGCTCAAGTAGATATTCTAATTGCGCTGCAGCTTCCGCAACGCAAACAGAAGGTTTCTCAACTAGAGCAGTCGTGGCCATCTGCAACCGCCCGCATTGAGAAATCTTGCCAGGTACTGGTCTGAAGTAAGATTTTACTTGCTCGCACTCGCCAATTTAACGTTAGCGAGCACAAGTGAGGAAAAAACTCCATTCCCCCGAGCGGAGTTTTTTGGAACTCTGAATGCTCCGCTGAGTGCAGAGAGTGGAAAACTCTGCAAACAGAGCGGAGTTTACCACCCAAGCTTAGTTAATAAGTTTATCACTGGACATCACAGAGCTTATGTACTCATTTTATTAAAAATGTATGTGGCACTTGAAATTCCCCATGCCACTTACCATTCCAGGAAGCAGGGGAATAGCTGACACAGAGGAATTTAAGTGCCTAAAAAACATCATACAGGGATCCTCTGTCTCGGAGATAAGAGTGTTTGACCGGACGTGACCTCTAAACATGCCTAGGACACCAGAGACGAGCATTGCCTGAAAGACAAGTAAGCTGGAGCCTTTGAGCATCTATTTTTAGAAAATATTTGAAAATCTGTTTTCTCAGCTCTCCCGTACCTTATCTGTCTCTGTAAGTGCTGGTGTCTCTCTAAGGCAGTGTGAGAAATCAGGACCTGTTTGCAGTATCCCCCCACATTTTGCCCCCATTTTGCCCACTAGATACTGGTTTTCTGACTCTGACTGTGCCCTGGGCTCTGCTAACCAGACCCAGGGCCTGTGCTCTGTGTAAAAAGTACATTTTAATTTGGTATAATTACAGTTGGCAATGACAGACCCCTGTAAGTCCCTAGTATATAATATGGCAAGGGGGATTCAAACTACCTCTAAGTCCCTAGTATATAGTAGGGCCGGGAGGTTTAGGGGCCTAGTAGATTTCATGCACTGGAGTATGTACTGCTGTGGTGCCTGCTGTTATTTTAAAAGCCCTCTCTGCCTTGCAGGCTGCTTTTAAATTGAAATGATATGCAAATTCAACTCCGGATTTTAAGGTACTTCCAAAGTATTAATCTACCTTTTTTTTTACATATAAGTCATCCCTAAGGTCTCCCCCTGGTACCTCAGGGATGGGGTGACTTGTTACCTTAAGCAGGGACATTATAAAATATCTTTTATAAGCCCTGGTGAGGGAGCAACTGGCAATTCTGTTTGTCCCCATTGTAATGAATGGCTCGATAGGCTAACATTGTAATATTTACTTCAACATCTCAAATTAATAGTTGAGATACATCCAACAATTTGCCACTGTTAGATTTATAATAACTATTACAGAAAAGAAGTTATTAAACTTTCTTGTCTGTGAGCCAAAATCCAGCTTTCCAGGGGCCCTCTCCTGATTGCCCAGCCTTTCCCAGGTTGAGCCAGAGCTGCTTGATGAGGTTTGAAGTGTCCTGTCAGAGTAGACAATGGATTTCCTGTGGGTGGAGGACTTTGGCCGCAGAAGCCAAAAGGCAGGAAGGGGGTGGGGGAGCCAAACTATCTTCAAAGGGAGAATAACACTGTAGGACAGTACAGGCTGACCCCCAAATTCTGCACCCCAGCCACACAGGAGCCTCAGACCTTAGATTAAGGAAAGGTGTGGAAGGGGAGTGTTAGTAAAACTTAGCCACACCAGTAGGCTGGCTTAGTCTGATCCAGCTCCTCTGGAGAGATTTCCTCCATGTTGGATTTTGAGAGAATGGTGCACATGGGACAAGAATATGCCACACTTTGGAGGAAGTGGCCATACAACTTGGTGGCACCCTGCATCCCATTGGTCAGGGGTGCCCCCCTGTTTGACGCCCAGAAACTGTGAACAAATATGGGAGCGCTGCATAGCTACTCAGATCTGCTGCCTGAAGAGACAAGAAGAAGAAGAACTGCCCTAATGACTCCCTGGCCTGCACCATGAGGACTGCACTCACCAGGACTGTACCTGCTGCACACTGTGGGACTCAGCACCAGAAGGACTTTGCCTGACTCTGAAAGTCTAAGGAGTGGACTCCCTGCAAGCTATAGGTTAACAGAGCCCACCTTCATCATCTCCACCAAGAGTCCCCATCTTGGAGTTCATCGAGTGGACTTTTAAGGATTTGGCCAGGTGCATTATGGGAATTGGAGACCAGACATCCCAAGGACCATATGGGAGATTCCAGACCCTTGGAATTGTGTTTTGGACACTTTGGACCCTCAAGACGAACTTCAGGAAGATTGGAGAAGTTCGGAGCAACTTTTGGAAAAAGCTCCATAAGTTGACCGACTCAACGTCGAGAGTCAAGCTGGCTACCTTCAACTGCGACCCAGCCTGGATTTTAGGTTCATCCTACTGAAAGCACTGGCACTCCAGACTTCCAGGATTTGACCAGGGTCTTGCAGAAATTCAAGCCGGCAAACCCGCATCGAATCCGGCCTGACGAAGTGCCTTGATTGACGTCAAGGGAAAAAGCTCCAGAAAAGCGGCAAGGCCTCCCCCGTAGTGTATCAGACCAGGGCTACATCACGGTTGGCCTCAAACTTAGACTTTGTCCTGGTCAAGCTCGACCAGATGTCCTACAGTAGTGGTATCTGTTTTGAAGCACTAGAAAGTGTTTATTCTTTAAAAATTCATATCTCTGTTTCCCTACATTTGATTTTTGTCATTTTAGTGGCTATTTGTTCATAAACATATAATCTATTGTTATAAATTGGAGTTGGATTTTTATTGTGTGTTGTGTCTTACTTATTTAATGTATTGTATTGTAAATCATAATGTAATGACACAGCTGTCTCCTAAGTTACACCTGCCTGCTCGTTGTCAGCTACCAAGGGCTGAGCAAAGGAATAATTTATTCAGACTGTGACTATCCCTTTTATTGTGTTTGTAGCCTTATTACTAGTGGTAAGCCACTACTTATCACTATTAGTAATCCACTTTCCAACAGTCAGCAATGGGTTCAGTACTTTATTGTCATGACTAGAGGTTCTTGTTTTATTTTCTCTGCAGATTAATTGCTACATGTCTTAAGCCATATCGAACATATTTAATCTGCAGGTCAAACAAAATAAACAGCACCAAAGCCTACAAGTGTAGCTTTTTATTACTGAAATATCTGGTTACTGGATAGGTGAGACTATGTGCGTTTTTGTCAATGGATGAGTCAGTTATTGCAGGGGTTGTAAAAATGAGGGTGGCTAGGTATACAAGTTGGTTTAATGTCAGTGTATAGCTTAATGTGCTTCAGTGAATGTAAATGGGTAGGGGAACAAAGGCAATGGGTGAGAGTGAGTGAAGTGTTGAATACAGGTGGGTGAGTAGGTGAAAGGAAGTAAGTGGGTAATGAGACACACTCCCACAGCACAAATAGCAGGTTTCTATCTGTGCCCACAAGTATTTTCAATCAACAGCCGCCACTGTATTGGGCCACAAATAGTTTCATTGATATGGTGTGTGTGTGCATGCGTGCCTGCACACATGAGTGTATGTATGTGGGTATAATTATATAAGGTTAATTCTTACAAAGTGACCAAGGGTAATAGAATTAATTAAATACATGCACGTCTTCAAGGTAAGGCTCTTCAATTTATTCAATATGAAGTTCACAGGACAGTCAAATCCTGCTATAAAAACTAACCTCTCAAAAGCTGCAGTGCTGCAGCCCCCATTGCTGCAGTGGTAGTTTCTGAGTCATGACGCAGCAACTGGGGAGAAGCTACAGAGATTATCTAATTTATTAACACGGTAACTCATCTTATAATGACTCTTCTGGGTCTGTTGAAAAGGCTTACACACCGCATTTTCCTAGTACAAGCTATACCAGTTTTATCTGCACACAAAGATTTCACATTAAACTCAATATTTCTTTATAAAATGTTCATGATAATCGATTTAATGTAAAGTACTTTTTAAACTGTTCAGAAAATATTTTACTTCTGTATATTTTGATCATACAGCTTGAAGCCTGAACACGCCTTGAAGCACCCAGCCCTCATCCCTTGTGTGGGATTTACCCTTGTGAAATACTACTGAAGGACGGGGGTAATAGCCTGTAGGAGTAAGTAGATTTTTGAAAGCAAGGTCTCATTTTGTGAATACCTTGCAGGCGAATGTTAAGCCGTTTCTTCTTGCAAATGTGATTTATCAGGGCAAATGTATTTGTCAATCGGGCCCAAACATAAACTCTAACAAAATATGGGTAAACTCAGAAAGTGACAAATACAATAAATGCCATGTCAGCCCAGAATCACTGTATCACCAAAGCCAATACAGAACATTACACATGAAATGGAATTGCTTTAGCACACATTTCTTTATATCCATTACATTTATAACCTCCTAGCAGCAGGTTAACAGTTTAATGCCTCATGTTTGCCTAGAAGAGACTCAACAAAGAGCCAGAAATGTGCTTGAAATGTTTGAATTAGTGTTACATTTATGTCCTTGGGTGTACCTTGAGGTGCGGCCTGGAACCCCATTTTTCAAAAAACACAAAGGGGACAGTTTAGAAATATTGAATACTTTGCTCGATCCACAAAAGGAAAAATGCATACCGAAGTGCAAATTTATCCTTGGCGAGCCTCTTTTACACCTGAATAAATCTACCAACCTTAAATACACACCAAAAGTGAAATGGTGAGTTTTCAAAAATGGGGAATTACCTCCCAAAACAGGCGTTCCAATAGAGTGTCAAAAAGGTATCTAGAGGAAAGCCATGCATACCAAAAATGACATCCACAATTGAGTAAATTCGCAAAAAGTGTTGATTTATGAACCCTTTTGCACTAGTTAAATTCCAGCCAGTTGTAACTTTCACTTATAAAGCTCTTGGCATAGATGAGATCAGACGGTGGTGCTTGCTGGCCGATTCTGAACATCTGTTGCCCTTAGCGATACCTCAAAGTAGCAGTCGCAGGTTTCTTCGGCCACGAAGAGCCGCTTAGCACGACCTGTCAAATCATTAAAAAGCGAGGAAGTAGCTTGCTGAAAGGGGGTTCTGCTTTGGGCTATCAACGCCTTATTTACTGGTAAGTGCTAAATTCCCAACGAGCTGCAAAATTCAGAGTAGCATAAAATAAAAATGTCAAAACGTATTAATAAAAATAGTGACTTAACATGAGCACACATATACTGAAAAAATATTTCAGAGAGTGTAAAAACCAACTATAATTAGTGCACATGTAGGAAAGCCGAGTCACTCACTAACCTCACACGATGCCCATTGCTCTCAAACTAATCCATCACAGGAAAAAATATAAGATAATTATAAACCATTCTAGTCGTTTTGCCAAATTCTATATCCAGTGACACGACAAAAATTACGAAGCTGCTGGGACGAGTCCAGTGGAAAGGGCAATGTGGTTTATTGCTGAAATTGACAGTTTGGTAGCAACATGTCTCAATAATCCCATAGTGCAACATTGTTGCTACACCACGCATGCTCATAACTGCAGGTGGCCCCTGTTCTGCATCGCTCCCAGGAAGCAAATGTCTGTAAACGCAGTCTCCTAGTAGTTGCTTTCACTTTTTCACCTCCCACAGGGCATCAGCTAAAGAGTCCACATTCTGATGTGTGGTGAGTTTGGACTCATTCTCAGGAATTTATTGGTGTAAAGTTCCTATTTCCAGCCTGCACTTGTGCCCCTGCCACAACCATTATGCACTCCTAGTTTCGACATATAAGTATGGGAGCGGGCAGCTGAGATGTATCAGTGCCACTAGTTGTCTGTCACAGAAGCGACCTGCTGAGGTGTGACCACCCTGGTTGACATAAAAAGTTACGTGAGTCAGGAGTTTATCCTGGAAGGATTTCCTGCCGAACCTCAAGAGAACTCAGTGTTATGATGAGATTGTTTGAGTGGGTCCAAATATGACAAAGCAGCAAATTGCTACAAGGTACCACACCTCCCCACCCAGTGAACTTTCCCAAAGAGGGACATTGCAGCCTGCACCGTTCTGATAAACACCACCAGTTCAGGAAGCAGCTAGGGACAATGACAGTCATTGGCAGGAGTGGCCAGTCCATTGGGGCTGAGGGGCCACGCCCCTCCTCCTTTTGCCCCTCATTAACAGTGCCTGTCAGTCTGCACAAAGGTCAGCCTGACAGACACTGTTCACTTTCAGTTCAAGCAGCCAGGAGCCAGAAATGCGAATTTAGCGCAGGCTCCTGGCTGCCTGAGCTGAACTTTGCTGGGCTGAGGTAGTCACAGCTCCTGTCAGGGCTGGACTGCCTACCGGGCGTTTTGGTCGGCTGCCAAGCTGAGGCCCGATTTTACTGCAGTAGGGGCTGATTTATGGTGATGGTGACCTGCATTTGCTTCTAAGTAAAGAAAGCAAAACAAATGGTTTTAAAGCATACTTTCAGAGTCAAGATACAACAAAATGCCTGGTAGCCAGTCCGGCCCTGGCTCCGGTGGGTGTGACGTCCTCAGCTTAGCAAAGGTCCCTGAGGCTCTCCCCTCAGTGACGAAGGGTAGCGTCACTGATTGCCTTGCACCTGGGCGCTTCAGTTTTAAGCCCTGAAGCGCCCAGGGTCGAGTGTCAATCAGCAGTCTCACTGACCCCATTCCACTCTGTGATGATGTTGGGACTGCTGCCTACCCTCATTCAGCCAGTGAGGTAAGGCAGCAGTCCCAAGCCTTCTGGAACCTCCGAGGCAGAGCTGGCTGCAGGTAAGTGTTTGTTTTTGTTTCAAACTGTTTGGTGCGTGCATGTATGTATGAATGTTTGGTGAAGAGTGTTGTAAATGGATTTGTTTGTGTGCGTGCGTGCGTGTATGTATGAATGTTTGGTGAAGAGTGTTGTGAATGAATGTGTTTCTGTGCGTGCGTGCATGTGAATACATTGCTTTAAGTGTTATGTGTACGTGAGAGTGTGTACTGTCCGCCCCCCTCTCTCCAAAACTTACAGACCGCCACTGCTCATTGGATCATGGATGGCAACTGTTAGATTTGGGGGTCTCTAGTTGGCAGAGGTAGGTACCTTTGACCAAATAGGGACCCTTGCGTATAGTCAGGGTAAGGGGGTACACTCCTAAAATAACCCCTGCTCACCCCCTTGGTAGCTTGGCACGGGCAGACATGCTTATCTCAGAGGCAGTGTGTAAAGCATTTGTGAACACATACAGTAACCCAGTGACAACACTACAGATGGACACCACACAAGTTGTAGTATAAAAATAAGTATTTTTATATAGACTTATCACAAGACCACAAACGACAAAAATCCACAATACTGTACTTAAAAATGGTAGAATTAGCTTAGTTCTCTTTAGATGGTAAATGCGACACTTTGAGTTCAATGTACCTTTGGATGCGTAACGCTATACAATGAAAGTGTTGCAGGGAAGGTGATGTGTCGGTTCCTTCCTGCGCTTCCGTGGTGATGCGACCAGCAGCGCCGTGATGCGATGAAGATCCAGTGCAATGAAACAAAAATGGCGTCTTCTTCTTGATGCGACACGATGCGTGCACGCCTGACGGCCGTGCGGCGACTCAACGATTCTTCTGAGCTGCGACAGGCCCTGCGACACGCTTCTCCGGTGATGCGACGGCATCTGAGGCGACGGCGACACTCTTATCCGGTGATGCGAGGCGCTTCGGCGATGCGATGCGACAGCGGCGACACCCTTCTTCAGTGATGCGACGACAGCGGCGGCGACACGCTTCTCCGATGATGCGATGGCGTCTGAGGCGACGGCGACACTCTTCTCCGGCGATGCGAGGCGCTTCTGCGAGGCGAAGCGGCAGCGGCAACACCCTTCTTCAGTGATACGACAACAGCGGCTGCGGCGGCGTCACGCTTCTTCTTCGTGAGTCGCACTTCCAGCTCCTTGCGACACGCAGTCCCTCAGAAGGCCCAACACAACAGCAAGCACTTCAAAAGAACTCTTGGGGAGCTGGTGGGTGAAGTCTGTTGTCCCTGAGACTTCAGCAGGAGGTAAGCTCTATCTCAAGCCCTTGGAGATCCTTTACAAGTTGAATTGAAAGTAGCACAAAGCCCTTTCTCCTTTCTTTGGCAGTCAGGCAACCACTGCAGGCCAATCCCCCCAAACAGCACTCAGCTTAGGGATAGTCTCAAGGAGCCTTTTATAGCGCCATGAAGCCTCCTGGTGTACGTGCGCTTTATAAATTATTTTTAACATTAACATTAACATTAAAATTAACATAGTCTCCTCCTCAGTTTCTCTGGTTCCTCTCCTCAGCAAAGGTTCTTCTTGTTTCCCAAAAGTGATCTAAAGTTCTGGGGTTTGGGTCCCCTCTTTTATACTCATTTTCCCTTTGTTCTCTGAAGGAAGAGAGGCCTTTGCCTAGTCCAAACCAGTTCTGGTCAGTCCTGGAGCAGTTTGTTGACAAGACTCCTCCTTTCCTTTCACAGTGTAGGGCAGGGACATCAGACGCACCACAGGAGGTGGAGCCAGCATTGTGGAGGGAAGGCACAGCCCTATTCAGGTCCCAGGTGCAACTCCTCCCACCCATCTACATGCAGATCTCTCTATTCAGCCCTGTGCTGACTCACCCTGTCTCCTGGAATCCCCCAGCCCCTGTCACTCAAACTCCAGACAAGGAATACACAACGTAGCAGAGGCAGGCTTGGATAGTTAGGCAAGAAAATGCCTACTTTCTAAAAGTGGTATTTTCAAACACAGAATGTTAAAACCAACTTCACTAAAAGATGTATTTTATCATTCTGAGTTCAGTCATACTAAACTCGAATTTCTACCTGGTTCCCTGGGTCAGTTAGGATTATAAGATGTAATAATCAAACTGCCCATTCTGGCCTATGGGGAACAGGTAGCCTTGCAATAGTGAAAAACGAAAATGGCTGTAATTCACTATTAGGACATGCCACACACACCAGGGCATGTCCTACCTTACACATACAATGCACCCTGCCCTTGGGCCTACCATAGGGGTGACTAATATGCAGAAAAGGGAAGGTTTAGGGACTGGCAAGTGGGTGTACTTGCCCAGTCAACATGGCAGTACCAGACTGCACCCAGGCTCTGCGATGGCAGACCTGAGACACACTTTTACAGGCTGCTCCTGTGGGTGGCACAACCAGTGCTGCAAGCCCACCAGCAGCATTTGACTCACAGGCCCTGGGCACAAACAGTGCACTGTACTAGGGTCTGACAGCGAATCAAATAGGCCAAACATGGAGTCACTAATCCATACATCAATTTATAACAGAGAGCATATGCACTTTAGCACTGATCAGCAGTGGTAAAGCGCCCAGTCATCAAACCAACAAAAACAGGTCAGAAAAAGTACAGGAGGAAGGCAAAAAGTTCAGGGATGACCCTGCAAAAAGGGCCAAGTCCAACAGCAACCAACCAAACATTGAGCACTTCACACTGATAACCATACATGCCACATCTGCACATAAGGTTCGTTTTTCACTCTAAAATCACACTAATTACACAGCCCACTGCTTCCCTTTTTGGCCACTGTTAAAAATAGAAAATATGTTTAGCACATAGGAAGTTTGTAGTGAATCATCAGGGTTAAGTAGTGGGTTGTCCTGCTATGTGTGAGCCTGTGGATGTATCATGTCCAAGCACCAACATGCATGCCTTTTGTGACGTTTACAAATGTAAACCTATGACATACTTAGATGTTCACTTATGATGCATATCCTAAACATGTTTGTGAAAATAAGAATACACATCTTACGGATAGAAAGTAAAATGATTCTGAGTAATTGTAAAAGGTAAAAAATAGACCACAGAAAGACAATATGTAGGTTGAGGAGCAAGGCACAGACAAAGGAAGAGTGCTGAACAAGCAAAGGAAAACAGATGGATTATTGTACAGTAAATGATATAGGTCAAATCTAACTCCAGGGTTCAGCAGAGTACTTTACAAAGACTATTTGTATTGTGACATCATTCTCTGATGCCCTTTCTTGACACTCCATTGAAACACCTGTTTTTGGGAGGTAATTCTTTATTTTTGAAAACTCACCATTTAATTTTTGATGTGTATGTAAGATTGCTAGATTAGTTCAGGTGTGGAAGAGGCTCGCCAAGGATTAATCTGCACTTCGATTTGCATATGCATGCATTTTTCTTTTTGCGGCTCGAGCAAAGTTAGATAAGAGAAATTCCTATCTCCTGCAGGCTATTGGCAGAATAATTGCATGTTCTTGTAGAAATAAATATACAATTAGAAAATAAAAAAACAGACAAACATATGCATGAGTGGATGGATGCTCACTTTGCAAAGTGGCGTAACGAAAGTTGAGGGGGCCCCCCTGCATGGTACTCAGGAGTGGCCCCCGCTCCGGATTTAATCCGGAGCTCTCAGGCCTGAGTACTGTGCTGAGGGGGCCCCCTGCAGCTCAAGTCCCCCCCCTGCACTGCGGGGGCCTGTGTTATGCCTCTGTTTGCACTGCGGAGATTTAGGGTTTGATTTTGGCAACGAGGTTACTCTGTCACGAGCATGGTGATTGTCCCATCCATGTTACTGCAGAGGCATTATATCCTATGGCACTTACAATAAGTTGGACGGGATATCCCTCAAGTAACCGGCCCACCATACCATAGATTTGGCCCTAAGGCTTCATGTACATTTAATATTATTCAGACATTCTGAGGAAAGAAAATTATATTCAAAGCGGAGAGAAGTGGAGTATTAACAACAATGCAGTCCATGCGCTCTACTTGGAGATAGAAGTCTCCAGTCTTTAGACCTATCCCATCTGTATCCTTTTGGAATGTTTCTCAATAGATAACACTTCAGTATACGCTGCCTGACCATTTCACCTTTAGCTTCTTTGTTATAATCATATAGCCATAAAATTCAGTACATACATCTTTCTGGAACTGGCACATGTCACATTTAAGAATACCTGGTGGAATGTATTAATGTTTTGCAAACGAAATCTGGTTGAAAAACATTAATACTTTACTAACTACTGAAAGGTAAGGGTAAGGTGTGGGAGCAAAACCATGCTAATTTACTGAGCCCCAATAATATGAGAACCCTGATTTTGACCTCAGGCACTTCTGCTCCTCGGTTCCTGTTGATCTACTGGCAAGAGATACCACCCTCCACAACACTGAACTGCTAGTTAGCAGAGTAAAAATCAAATAGGAACTGGAACCACTCAATTATAGAGTTCTGGATCAAAAATAAGGTTAAAAAGGTTTATTACAAAATTCCTAATATAAGCGATATAGAAAAATGCAATTGATTCCTTAAAGGTTCAAATACATAATACAAAATTGGAAATCAGAATAATAATCCCTATTTAAGCAATTACATCTCTCAAAAGTCTAAGGGGCCGAATCCGATTCGGGCCGGAAAACCACCCGACCGACTCGGTACGGGAATATAGTCCCGACCTGGGAAGTACGATGAAATGCATGTGAATCACGACCGACTCGTACGGAACTCAAGCTGAACGACTGACCCGGACGGAAACAAGCTATCCGGCCGGGAAACCAAGCGAATAGAACCGACCAACACGCACCAGGAATCAACCCGAACGAAACGTACCGGCGAACTCCGACCCGCGCAGTACGATGCAATGGGTGCAAAATCAGACCGATTCGCAAGGAGCCCAAGCCGTACGACCAATACGCATACAAAAGCCAGCCGAACAAACACAATACTCCGCGACCGACGCGTACGCCGCATATGAAACTTAGCTGAAACACAGCAGGAACGACTCGGAGAGGCGCGCATGAGACAACTGCAACGTCCTACTCGGTCAGAAGAACGTCTCCTACATGCACAACAATTACAAATGAAAAAATACCAAAAAAGAGGGCCAAACAAGCAATGACAAAGCCAATAAATACAGGGGGGGGGAATGGAACAAGGACACACCCCCAACTCCACCTATATAAAGGCCACTAATCCCTACCATGATCCTTTGCAAATTCCACTGACCTGCCAGCACAGAACACCATCAGACAGCAAACACAGACACACACACAGCTCATCCAACACAAAAGCCACACACCATTAGCACCTCAACAAATAGCACCCTCACACACACCCAGCAAAACCTACACTCACACACCCTCACTTGCACACACACACACATCAATCACCACCACCACCCATCACCATGCCCCTAAAGAAGAATCCAAAGTTCCTAGATAGTGAATTGGAAGTCATGGTAGACGAGATCCTGAGGGTAGAGCCACAGTTGTTTGGCACATTGGTCCAACAGACCCCCATGGTGCAGAAAACCAAGATGTGGGCGAGGATCGTCGACAGGGTCAATGCCCAATCACCATGTTTGCGCACAAAGGAAGACATCCAGAACAGGTGGTATGATGTGCGCAGGAGGGTCAGGGACCTACTGAAGAAGGATTACCTCCTGAGCCAGCACACCGGCAGTGGCCCTCCTGCCAAACCAGTATACCTCAGGCCCTGGGAGGAGAACTTGCGGGCCATCCTACCACCAGTGAGCGTATATGGACTATCAAACAACCCAGAGCCTGGTGAGTACACAACTAATATACACAATATTGTGTGACAATACACACACATCACTGTCAAGGGGATAGTCAAACCATGCACCCCTAGCAAATCCACAGCAACCAAATGATAATCATCCCAAGATGTGTATGTTAGTCAGATAAACACAATACATGCCATGTCATAGTGATATGTAACTGTGTCATGACATGTACAAACCCAATAACAAATAGAGCTAGGCAGTGGCACAAATCTAACCAACAAACACTGACAGATATTTAGCCACCACTAGAACACCACCTCACAGGGAAGCTCACTGAAAGGAAGGAATCCTGTGTATGCTGGTGAAGTCAGTGTAGCCAAGAGCATGATGGGACTCGTAGTAACAGATAATGGGCAGCCTCACATTTGGACCATCAACACCACTCTGAACCATGCTCACAACACAGGGAGTGGAAAAGGACTGACAATATGGCTGACACTGGGAACTGCTGTGGGGAGCACAAGGCCCTGCTGGGAACTGTGCAACAACGAACAGCAAGACACCACTGCCTGACATCCTGAAAGCCAACTTGCACTCCCTGCAATGCAAGCACGTTGCATGGTGGGATATCTGGCTGGGTGGGAAGGAGGACTGACAGCACTGACCATAGTTACAAGCAGCTCTCCTCACACACCCCCTCAACACAAACTCCACATAACCCACCTGGGAGAATGCAATGCCTCACACACCAAATGAAGATCCCACAAAGAACCACCACCCTGGGTAATGCTGTGTGAAGCACAGGGACACTCTTGGGACTTGTAGCCAAACAAACGCCATGACAACACTGTCAGCCTTCCTGTCAGCACAGGCACACTACCCCACAGGGAAGCAGAGTCAAAAGGAAGGAAGTACGGGCATGCTGGGAAGGGGGTGTAGGCAATAGCATGATGGGAGTTGTAGTCACAGATATTGCTCACCCTCACAATTGGCCCATCAACACCACTCTGAACCATGCTCACATCACAGGGAGTGGATAAGGACTGACAAGATGGCTGACACTGGGTGCTGCTGGGAACTGGGCACCAACAAACAACAGGACCACACTGTCAGCCATCTTGCCATTGCTGTCACACTCACACACAGTGAAGTCCACTCAAAAGAAAGGAAGTACGGGCATGCTGGGAAGGGGGCGTAGGCAATAGCATGATGGGAGTTGTAGTCACAGAAATTGCTCACCCTCACAATTGGCCCATCAACACCACTCTGAACCATGCTCACATCACAGGGAGTGGATAAGGACTGACAAGATGGCTGACACTGGGTACTGCTGTGGGGAGCACAAGGCCCTGCTGGGAACTGTGCAACAACGAACAGCAAGACACCACTGAATGACATCCTGAGAGTCAACCTGAACCCACTGCAAGGGTGGCATGCTTCATGGTGGGATAACTGGGCTAGGTGGAGAATGATGGCCGATGTCCACCAAATACAACCAATGCTGGCCATGCACACACCTCAACATTCACATTGAAATGCCCCAGGTATGCAGGACAATGTGCTACACCAATATCAACCTCTTACTGTGACAACTTAGGACAATGCAATGTACATGCCCGCATCCAGAGGTACAGTCACAACTGTCAGGTGTGTGAACCATTGATGCCTATAGAAACATAACATACAATGTGTGTCTCTTCCAAATACAGGTGATGATGATGGGGACACAGCAGCAGGCGAGGAGGAGTCCCTGTCCCAGGCTCCGGGGGACACTGAGCTCACTGGTATGGAACAGCCTCTGCCCTCCTCGGATGGCGAAGACCTACCTGGCACCTCCGGTGTGAGTCATCATGCAGCACCAGCAGGACCAACATCTGCACCCCCTGCACCCACCCCTCCAACAACTGCCAACACATAGACCACCCCCGCCGACACGGACAGACCAAGGACCACTGATGACAACAGCACAGGGCCCCAGGCCCACCGTGGAGCAACGGACAACAACACCACTAACAACCCCCAAGGGGGCCTCGGGTCACCTGTGCGTGCCACCGCAGGTCCTGCACGTGTCGCCAGGGGTGGTGGGAGGGGTGGTAGACATAGGTCGCTGCTTGCAGAGGGGTCTGGACTGCATGATGACCCACAACTGGCACCCATCGCTGATGCGTACCAGAATAGCACCGGAGAGGTCAGACAGGTAGTGGGGATCCTCAAGGACATACAACAGCAGCAGGCTGCCCATCATGCCTGCTTGGACTCCCACATGTCCCGTGTGGAGACACACATGTCTCGCATGGAGTCCAAGTGGGACACATTGCAAGAACTCACAGCGGTGCATAGGGACATATTGACATGCCTCTGCCAGATTAGCACCAACATGGCCACACCTCCCTGTGTGCCCACAACATCTGGTGCTGCAACAACTGACACTGCCACAGGGAGGGAGGAGGACTCTGGCGGAGAGTCCCCTGCACCGCAGCAGCCTGCACGTGAGGGTCTCCCCCCAAAGAAGAGGGGTCGTCCGAGGAAGGAAAACTGAGAGGTTGATGGCCACGTACATCCCCCAGGAAGCCAACACCTGTTCCGGAAATTCTCCTTTGTGTGCAAACTTTTCACCCTGTCGAATGCAACACAACTCTCCCACATGACATGGGGAGTCCAAGTTGGACTAATGTATCATATGACTGTGGACTTCACTCAGGACATTTCTGCTACTAAGACTTGCAACTCATCTGGGAACTTTGGATCACAATCCCAATGTACAGCACCCACCATCCTGTGAACTATACACACACACATTTCTGTAAATAAAATCACTAGTACACCATACTTGCCTCTGTTGTTATTCAAATGTGGATACTGTTATGGTGATGATGATCTGCTAAATTACACTGTGTATGCTAACTGCTACAGCAAGTACAACACCGTCATGTGAGTCATGGTGACGTGACACATATGAGGGAGACACACCACTAAGGCTACACAACACAGAGACACCAGGGCCATCGGACTCATCGCCTACAGTGATGTTGCCAGGAAATACTGTGGAATGCACAGACACCACACCTATTCAGAGTCTGTGTCAACAAGCCCACAGGTGCAGTAAGCAAATGTCAGTCAGATGTGTGACCACAGACAACGCTCATCCCAAAGTGAAGCACAGGTTTATTACACATTTGCAACATGTTGTTTCCACTACAAATGCAAGGTAATCCCACGTGGCAGTGGCCACACAGTCAACAAGTGCAGAAGATATGAAGTCCAGGGTGTGTGGCACATCACCTGTAGGGAAACTACTGCTGCCACCCTGAAAGCTGAATCATGGTGTCGGGGGATCCAAGTTGACCAAAGTACTCAGTAAGCACCCTGTGAAGGACAGACATGACACACAGTTAAAACCACTGAAGAACAGGACAGAACTGCAATACTCATGCCCAATACATGTCACAAGACAACTACACAAAACCAAGTTAGCATGTCAAAACTGTTGGGGAGTACAGACTACCTGTAAGGACACATTGCTGCACGCATCCAGTCAAGTAGCACATGGCCACACTCAAACAGCACCAGAGCACCACCCACACATATCATGCAAACTCACATCATTCACATTACATCTCCCTGGATACTCACATTCAGCTGAAGAAGTTGGTGATGAGCTGTGTGCGGACATCACCATCATCATCATCATCATCACTGGCATCGTGGTCCAGGCCAGGATCCTCCACAGGTGGCGGACATTGGTCATCGTCATCCAGGATGAGAGGCAACTCCTTCCGCACTGCCAGGTTGTGTAGCATGCAGCAGACGATGACAATCTTGCACACCTTTGCTGGGGCATATGGGAGGGCCCCTCCTGTCTTGTCCAGGCAGCGGAAGCGGCTCTTCAGGAGACCAAATGTCGGCTCGATCACTCTCCTGGTCCGACCATGTGCCTCATTGTAGCGCATCTGGGCTGGTGTCACAGGGTTCCTGAGGGGTGTCAGCAACCACAGCATGTTGGGGTATCCGGAGTCACCTACGGACAGACAAGTGCACATTAGCTGAGTTGGAAAAGTGGGCGGAATACTACAGAGCAGAACACACACAATGGTACAAAGTCAGTACACACCGACAAGCCAGGCACGCTGGTTCTGCATCTGTGCCATCATCCTCGGGATGCGACTACTCCTCATCACGTAGGCATCGTGTGCTGAACCAGGGAAACGGGCACACACATGTGTGATGCTCATATCTGCAAGACATACCACCAGAGCATTGATCGAATGGTAATGTTTCCGGTTCCGGTATGCCTGCTCATGTGCCTGTGGTGGTACCAAAGCCACATGTGTCCCATCAATGGAGCCAATGACATGTGGCATCCTCCCCAGGGCATAGAAGTCACTCTTGACGTCAGTGAGTTGTTGACGTGTAGGGAAATAGATGTACTGGTTCAGGCATCTCAACATTGCCTCCAAAACATCGCGTAGCACACGGCTGAACATAGTCTGTGACATCCCACCGGCAGACGCCACAGTGTGTTGAAAGGTACCGGTGGCAAAGAAGGGTAGGGCTGCCATTACCTTCACCATGGGGGTCATCGCCGTAGGGTACGGCCGGCCAGGTTGCAAATGTGGTGCCAAGCGCACTGCCAAATCCTCAATCAGCTGCCTGGTGAAGCGGTACCGTCGGATGCTGTCACGTTCCACCATTGTTGCCAGGTCAGGGAATGGTCTATGGACAGCTGGAGCCCTGCAGTGCATAGGTTGGAGAAAGAAAGATTGTCAGTCACCCCACATATGTGCCATTCACCATACTCAATTTCACATGATACATCATTACGAGACACAAGTACTTGATGTGTGTGCCGTTCTGTTCGGACATAACTCGCACCTACATGGCCATCATCTAACTTCTCAGTACAACATGTGTGGACAACAGGTTCCAGGTTGTGCTATGGGAAACCATTAGGCTGTGTCACAGTACCCATTTACTGCTGTCACGTTCCACACACACACCACAGTGACATGTCTGGACAGATGCGCCACAGGCATCACAGCTCATTGACAGGTAGATTCCCAGTGACCCTGTCTTGCCACATGGACACTGGCATGACATGGCGTATCATGTACACGTCAGAAAAACAAACATGACTCCCACAGGTAGTGGCCCCTGTCGCCTCCGCAGGACAGACATGGACGCCAGTGACGCACAACATCAAAGTCCATGCACAAACAACGTTGATGTGGAGACTGTCTCCCATCGTGCACATGGAATCAGAGACATCGGAAACACAACATGCACACAGACTGTGGAGGGACATCACTATTGTGGCAATGGGTCACCCTGTGACGTACATGCCTTCCCCCATGGGACCCTGGGGGTATGTGACATGTCATACACATACACAACCTGGAAATGTGACCATGCCACATGCTCCGAAATGAACAGTTGCACATCACAGTGGTCATGTGCACAACATACAAAGGACCCTGTCCCCATGAACACATGCACAGCCTGGGTGTGGCTGCCCACAAGTGCCACCACAGAAACCACATGTTAACTCCCATACACAGAAAAGGTAATGCAGCCTTACATGCCTTAGGAAACAGTGTGGACCGGGTGTGGTGTTGTAGGGGTGCCCCTGAGTCTCTGGCAGGTATATGTGGCTGGCATACGTTCACCAGTGACAAGCATGGTGACATATGCGACTGACCTGTACAAGTACTCGTTGTACAGCAATGGACCGATCGGTGTGCCCGGCCGGCCCATTGCATCTGTTGTGAGCGGGTACGCGTTGTACAGCAATGGACCGATCGGTGTGCCCGGCCAGGCCATTGCATCTGTTGGGAGCGGGTACGCGTTGTACAGCAATGGACCGATCGGTGTGCCCGGCCGGGCCATTGCATCTGTTGGGAGCGGGTACGCGTTGTACAGCAATGGACCGATCGGTGTTCCCGGCTGGCCCATTGCATCTGTTGTGAGCGGGTACGCGTTGTACAGCAATGGACCGATCGGTGTGCCCGGCCGGGCCATTGCATCTGTTGGGAGCGGGTACGCGTTGTACAGCAATGGACCGATCGGTGTGCCCGGCCGGCCCATTGCATCTGTTGTGAGCGGGTACGCGTTGTACAGCAATGGACCGATCGGTGTGCCCGGCCGGCCCATTTTATCTGTTGTGAGCGGGTACGCGTTGTACAGCAATGGACCGATCGGTGTGCCCAGCCGGCCCATTGCATCTGTTGTGAGCGGTTACGCGTTGTACAGCAATGGACCGATCGGTGTGCCTGGCCGGCCCATTGCATCTGTTGTGAGCTGGTACGCGTTGTACAGCAATGGACCGATCGGTGTGCCCGGCTGGCCCATTGCATCTGTTGGGAGCGGGTACGCGTTGTACAGCAATGGACCGATCGGTGTGCCCGGCCGGCCCATTGCATCTGTTGGGAGCGGGTACGCGTTGTACAGCAATGGACCGATAAGTGTGCCCGGCCGGCCCATTGCATCTGTTGGGAGCGGGTACGCGTTGTATCCCGACATACGCGTTGTACAGCAATGGACCGAACGGTGCGCACGCGTTGGCTGGGGCCTGGCTTGGCAATGGACGCGTATTCGAAGCTTCAACGAGTCTGATGCAGTGAATTCAGTTGGCCAGCCACAACAATGTTGCAAAATCATGGGTGTCATGAACTTGGATTTTTGAAGGATGCTGTGGGCGTGTATTAGTGCTGCTATTGCATGGATTGGTCAGATTCAGAAGATGCAAACGACTTGGACCTATCACTTTGGACACATGGGACAGTATCTGCCTCTACAGCACACATATAATGATGGCTGTTCCCCTGAGAGCTCACTTGCCTGCACTACATGCTCCAGGACGACATCTGCCACCAACACTGCTGCTGTCTCTGCATCCTCTGGCTACTGCAATGGCACGTACTGTGGAGAGAGCCCCAGCCTTCAGCCTTGAGGAGAACCAGGCCCTGCTGGACAGCCTCCTTCCACAGTACAGCAAGCTGTATGGGAAACCAGGGGAGCAGGTGAGTGTGCTGTCCACTGCCTTACTAATTTTGCATGTTGTCTGACTAGCAGGACTTACAGTGTGCACACCACTGGCTAGCATGCTCACTAAGTAGTTCTGACCCCCCAAAGTGTGTAGTTACATGCACTGAACAGGTACAGTGCAGTAACAGTGCATTCCAACAAGGTTTACTTCCCATGCAATGATACCATGTAGTAACTGCTGCCAAACTGTTCATAGCCATCGTTGCACTGCCTGTGTACATCATGTGCCCCAGTGATTGAGACATGTATATCCAACTGTGTGATGCACGTATATGTTGCATGTGTAGTAATGGCATTTTCACTTTGTCATCCTCACAGGTTGATGCCCACCAGAAGCAGGAAATCTGGCTGACCATCGCCCGGGCAGTAAGATCTGTGGGGGACTACAAGCGCCGGATCCGCAACTGCCAGAAGAGGTGGCAGGACCTTCGAGGCTGGACCCGGAGGATCGCAAGGGTCCAGCTGAAGCTGTCGCCTCCTCGCAGGAGGGGCAGACACCGGACCCTGACCCCCACATGCTCAGGATCCTGGCGGTGGTCTTCCCTGACCTGGATGGGCAGCTGAAGGACAGACAGCAGCAAGGAGGGGGTGAGTCCATGACAGCACTGTGCACTTTGTCTGACATGCTATGTGCCCTCCTCTGGCCTGGTTAAACTTCCACAGTACATCAGTCTTGTGGTCCAGGACCCATGTCCCTCTATTGTGACATGCCCACTCCTCATCTGATACGCATATGTGTGGCCCTTACAGTCAGGAAATTGTGTCACTTGGGGACTGTGTCATTGCATTTTGCTTTGCTCAAGGTGGGTGACAGCATTTGTTCCGGTGACTATGTTGTGGGATTCATGGGTGGGTCAATTGCTTACACAATGCCCAAGTTCTGACATGTAATCTGGGTGTAACTTTGATATGTGGTCCACTTGCTGATCTGAATCACCACATGTCCCTGGGGTATTTGGCACACCCCCATGCTGCGGGTGGGAAGAATGTTTGGGCCTCAGGAGTATGTATATCAAGTGTGTCACACATGCTTAGACACCTGCCTACTGTCCAGGACTCATCCCTCTTACAGGTGGAGCTGGACAGTCATGCCTACTCCAGGGCATACAATAGACTCTGCACTCCCACTCCCGTGGATCATCTGACATGTTGTGATCAGTGACATGTTCCCTCAGGTGTCTGCCTCTGTGTCATTGTGCTGTGGCTTCGTTGTCAGGACTACTGGTATGTTTGTCGGTTAGGGTTCAGCATGCCATCTGAGATGTGACCATGAGAGACGATACTTCTGTGACTTACAGATGTTTGATCACTTGACTGTGCACACAGGTGTATGCGACTGTGACTTTCAGGCAGCTGTTATTCATTCACAGCACACTGTGAGGTGCTCAGGTTCTGAGAGTTGTGTTTCATGTCCCCCATATGTCCAATTGGCATGATGTGGACAAATACTAGTTCAGATGATGTGGTGTGTGGGGGATGGACATGTGCACTTGTCAGTTACATAACTTGCATTCCCCATGTCCTAGGATTGTGACACAGTGCAGACTGTTGTTGGCTGGCTGCCATGGCCATGTGACTGGAGACAGTGATGTATGACTTTGCACACATGCCTGTGTCATGGCATTAAACTTCCTAAGAGTGATCCTGCAGGGGAGTGACATGTGCAACATGCACCCCATTGTGGCATGGACTATCCGGACATGGGTGCATCATGGTGTCTGGTGCTGGTATGCATCACATGCATTTCTATTTAGACTCTGGCCAACCCTTTCTCCGGACACCTGCACTGACTCAGTGGCAAGAGATGTGATGTGTGCATGTTCACATACTTCACCGTGTTCCCTGCAATGTCCAACAACTGTGTAGGTGGTGCATGTGTCCACACTGGGGTCTTACCATCAGACAGGCACCAGACAGATGGGTGCAAGGGCAGGAGGGGTGTGAGTCCCATGGTTGACCATCAGACTGACAACTGACTTCTCCAAATCTGTGTGAGGAGTTTTGGCAATGTTCAACTAAGGATGCCAGGGCTGGCTCTGTAAGTGCTGTACTTACTGTGGTGTGTGCGGTCAGTGCAGGTGACTGATGTTTGTCTGTTTCCCTAATTGTTTGCAGATACATCCACGGCCACAAGAGGGGACAGCTCCACGGACCAGGAGGAGCAGCGGAGCCAGACTGGGTCAGCATCCGACGAGTGGTCAGAGGGACCCAGTGGCACGGAGGGCGAGGGGAGCCACACCGAGGAGTCCTCAGCACCATCCACCTCAGCTGAGGACCACAGAAGCTCAGAGGATGACTCCCTTGTGGAGGAGGGTGTCAGCAGCCACCACACCCCCGCTAGTCTGTCTGGCCCCGCCACCACCACCACCAGCACCGCCCTCCCATTGGCTCCAATTCCAGAGGTCCATGGAGGCTCCCGTGTTCGGGAGCGTGTCTCCTTCGTGCCAGGCACCGCACCCCCTGCCCCTGTGTCCCCTGCTGCCCTGAGTGAGGAGTCTGTGTACCTACTTTGACAGCTCCATGTAGGGCAGACAGCAATGCTGAGTGTCCTCCATGCACACACCACTCTGTTGACACAGCTGGTGTCGTTCATGGAGGGCATCTCGACGGGTATGTCTGCCCTACAGAGGAGCAATAAGTCCATGGACTCCTCCCTGATGGCAGCAGTGTCCCTCCTCCAACAGTCCCTCCCACCTCCTACCTCTGCCCCATCCACACTTCCTGGCACCCTACCTGTCCAAAGCACATGCACACCTGCAAAATCACCCAAACACACAGACGCGAGCAGCACAGACACACCCAAAAGAAAGGCAAGACGTGCACACAAGCATCCTCAGGGGACAGATACCACACACACAGGGGATGGTGAACAGACACACACACAGGCATCCACAGTCACCCGCAGTCCTCCAAATCCTCTCCCTCCAAGACCCCTTCCCTTGCCTCACCTGCAACCCCACCTACACAGCAGGTCTTCCTCTGTGACCTCGGCCTCTTCCCCTCCGATCCTGCAGATCCGGCATACCGGGGGAAGAGGAAGTCCACCCACACAGAGGGGAGTGCCCCTCGCCTCCGGACACCCTCCCCCAGGCGCAGGCAGACTGAGGACCCCATTCGGAAGTCCCCCCGGACCAGGAAGGGCAAGACCCCACCACCACCACCACGCAGCTCCACCACCCAGTCTCCCTCCTCCATCCCCCAGGCCACCACTCCACAGGTTCCACCGCCACACCCTGCCCCAGGTTCCCCCACACACCGATACCGCAGCCCCAAACTACTTAGGCCCTCCCCCCCTGCCACTTGCTCTTCCACCCCCAACCCAGACGCTCAGCCTGTTTGTGCCACTGGTGTGGAGACCGGGTCCCCCCTCTGTCCTGCCCACCTCATCTGCCCCCCTTCCACTCCCTTGGAGGCATGCACTGCAGTGGAGTCCACAACCACCCCGTCTGACTCGGGCACTGCAGTGGGGACCCAGTCCACTCCATCAGACCAGCCCACTGCAGTGGTTGCAGCACCAACACCATCTGACTTGTGCCCTACAGTGGTGCCGGCCCCCTGAGTCAGACACCTCCACTGCAGTTGCTGGTGACACTCCTGCACCCACCACCCCTTCACTGCCTCACTCTGGCATCCCCTGATCCTGTCCCTGCGGTGCCTGGCCTGCCCCGTGTATGCCCCTCCAAGGGGGATGTCCCCTGTCCCTACCAGTGCAGGCAAGCAATGGGTGACAAGTTGTCATATATCACCCTGTTGGGACTGTGTATTTGGACTGGCCATTGGCCTTAGTTTAATTTGGACTTTTGATTTTTTATTGACATTTGCTGAATAAAGCCTATTTTTTGTTTACTTGTGGTTTTTCTTTTGATGTACATGATGTAGATGAGTATCATCATGCATTTGCAGTTGTAATAGTGTTCAGATCAGGAAAATGAAGTGTTGCAGTGATGGACTCCATGTGGTCCATGGGATATGTGTCCTGTTGTAGTCTGGATCTATGGCATCCTCTGCTGCAGTCTGAGGGTGTGATGTTCAGCATATGACACAGGGATGTACGTTTTGCATTTGTAAATTAACATCTTTGTCTTACAGTGATGCACATCTGGTGGGCTTACCACTGTTCAATGTTTCTATTTCCCTGACTGTGTGCCCATCTCCACTGGACATGCAGTTTAGCACACCAATGTTGAAGGACTCATCAGTGTATACAGTGCACCTTGCTTGACACGTGTTTTGGGTGTATGCAGATGACTGACGTGACACTCCCGTACCCAGGCTGATGTGAGCAGAGCCTTCAGTGTGTTGTAGTTGTTGACTCACTGACCGAGTGTTCTGCCGACATGTTTGAGTCGTGCACAGACAAGGTTTGGCACAGCGGACCTTCCACAGCAGTGGAGTGCCCTCGTGGCAGTATGTAATCCCGTGACATTGCCTGGGCCCGTGTTTTGTGTTGTGTAAGCATGTCTGTGCGTGTACCCTTCCCTTTTCCTACACAGGCTGTGTCCCTACGGATGTTCCTGTTTCTGATGCTTGCTGAGTTGTTCTGTGTTCATCCAGCATCTTGGACCTGGTTACTCCGGGATGTGCGTGCATGGCAAACTAAGGTTCATCAGGTTGTCATCCCAGGTTGTCTTTGTTGTCAGGGCTGGGGATGTGGGCAAACGCAGATGGGACACATTCAGGATTCCCCTTGGCACTTGTTGGTTACACATGTCATGTAATTTACAGTCTGTGGTAGCTTTCAGTGATTGTGACACGTTGTGTGTGTGACTGCTGCCACTCCTCAGGGTCAGAGCTGCAATGTTGGTAGTTGTGTACGTGTGTGCTTTGTGTGTCACCTTGTCTTCTTCATTGGTGTGTGACTATGGCCGGGATCCCATTGATTGTGGTGGATTTCATGTCATGCCCATGTACGGCGTACTGTGCAGTGTGTCAGACATTCACGAGTCTTGTTGACTGGCCATGTGTGATGGGTTTCTGCACCTTAGTTCCCACCACCACCCCTGGGATTGTCATGGGTGCATGTGCAATGTCACCAGTCCATGTGAGCTTCACTGCTGCACATTGGTGGAGATCAAGGTGTGGTGTTGAGTGTGTGCAAATGTGAGTTGTTGCACGGCTAGACCCCTACCTCCATATTGGCCATGGCTGGCAGGCCGTTCTGATTGATTTGTGCTTGTGTAGGTGTGATGGTAGTTTGTTGCTCAGGACACATGGCTGTGGTTCACAGTGTGAATGACATCTACCTTTGTCATCACAGTGGGATTATCATGCAGGCTAGTGTCACCACAATGTGGGGTCCCTGGGGGTAGTGCTGTGGTGGGTCTGTCTCTTGCTGTGTTAGTTGCTGTTCCTACAAGCTTGTGTGACATGTGTAATTTGGGCTCCCTCTCATCTAACAATGCCTCTTTGCCCACATAGGGGGATCCGATCCATGAGTAACTTTTGTATGGAACTGTATACACATCTGTGTAATTGCAATTCAGGCCTCCTCATGTGTTGTGTGGTTGCCTGGGTACACTGGCACACACCCCCATCACCTGTTGTGTTTGATATGCAGTGTGAGTCTGCCTGTTTGTGTTTGTGCATTTTCACCACTGCATTGGCATATCTTGAGTGTGCCATTGGCTGTATGTTGTTTGGTGGCTTTCCCCTGCTGTCCCTGGGACTCCTAGGTCATCAGTCAGCACAATAATCATGGTTTGTATGTCCCATTGCTGCCATGGTATGGTATTTGTTCACCTGACATCTACAGTCTCCACAGGATATCTACATTTGTGTGTCCATTGGTGCAGATATGTGGGTCTGCATTATGATGGTCACTTCTGTCATTGTGTTATTTGTGAATGTTGACAATGTGAGCCCCCATGGGTGATGTTTGTATGCACATGGCCAAAACGATGTTTTATTGCCACTGCACTGTTTGCCTCACCCAATCTATGTTGCTATGGGACACAAGCACTACTATGCCACTGATGTGTTTGTTGTTGTGTGACCAGGAATCATCCATGCAGTTTGGCTTTGGCAGCTTTTACCCTGACTACACTTCCCTTTTGGTCACTGTGGTGATGGGGCTTTGGGCCCCATTGCCACACTGTTCAAAATGTGCATCAGCTATGGACCCCACACCTACCTTTTGGTCACTGTGGTGATGGGGCTTTGGGCCCCATTGCCACACTGTTCAAAAGGTTCATCAGCTATGGACCCCACACCTACCTTTTGGTCACTGTGGTGATGGGGCTTTGGGCCCCATTGCCACACTGTTCAAAAGGTGCATCAGCTATGGACCCCACACTTCCCTTTTGGTCCCTGTGGTGATGGGGCTTTGGGCCCCATTGCCACACTGTTCAAAATGTGCATCAGCTATGGACCCCACACTTACCTTTTGGTCGCTGTGGTGATGGGGTGTTCAACCCCATTGCCACAGTGGCCATGGTCGGCTTGCATTGTGGAGGCCACCCACATTTATGTGTGACACATGTGCTAGGGGGTCACATTGTATGTTCAATGTCATTTTCAGTGTTGTAGGCATTTGACACAGACTACACACGCTTGTCATGGTGTTGGGGGGGGATGTAATTTTCAGACATTCCTTATGTGGGAGTATGCTGGTTGTGTCATGCATTACCCGTCCTATGAGTAGGGGTGGAGGTAGTGGCAGGCATCCATCCCCCTAAGGGTGGGGATGGTAGTAGTGACAGGCATCCAGCCCTCTATGAGTGGGGATGGTAGTAGTGATGGGCATCCAGCCCCCTATGAGTGGGGATGGTAGTAGTGATGGGCATCCAGCCCCCTATGAGTAGAGGTACTGGTAGTGATGGGCATCCAGCCCCCTATGAGTAGGTGGTACTGTTAGTGATGGGCATCCAGCCCCCTATGAGTAGGGGGTACTGGTAGGCATCCATCCCCCTAAGGGTGAGGATGGTAGTAGTGACAGGCATCCAGGCCCCCATGAGTAGGGGTGGTGGTAGTGGCAGGCATCCAGCCCCCCTGAGTAGGGGTGGTGGTAGTGACAGGCATCCAGGCCCCCTGAGTAGGGGTGGTGGTAGTGGTAGGCATCCAGGCCCCCTGAGTAGGGGTGGTGGTAGTGGTAGGCATCCATCCCCCTAAGGGTGGGGATGGTAGTAGTGACAGGCATCCAGCCCCCTATGAGTGGGGATGGTAGTAGTGATGGGCATCCAGCCCCCTATGAGTGGGGATGGTAGTAGTGATGGGCATCCAGCCCCCTATGAGTGGGGATGGTAGTAGTGATGGGCATCCAGCCCCCTATGAGTAGGGGTACTGGTAGTGATGGGCATCCAGCCCCCTATGGGTAGGTGGTACTGTTAGTGATGGGCATCCAGCCCCCTATGAGTAGGGGGTACTGGTAGTGGTAGGCATCCATCCCCCTAAGGGTGGGGATGGTAGTAGTGACAGGCATCCAGGCCCCCATGAGTAGGGGTGGTGGTAGTGGCAGGCATCCAGCCCCCCTGAGTAGGGGTGGTGGTAGTGACAGGCATCCAGGCCCCCCTGAGTAGGGGTGGTGGTAGTGGTAGGCATCCAGGCCCCCCTGACTAGGGGTGGTGGTAGTGGTAGGCATCCATCCCCCTAAGGGTGGGGATGGTAGTAGTGACAGGCATCCAGCCCCCTATGAGAGGGGATGGTAGTAGTGATGGGCATCCAGCCCCCTATGAGTGAGGATGGTAGTAGTGATGGGCATCCAGCCCCCTATGAGTGGGGATGGTAGTAGTGATGGGCATCCAGCCCCCTATGAGTAGGGGTACTGGTAGTGATGGGCATCCAGCCCCTATGAGTAGGTGGTACTGTTAGTGATGGGCATCCAGCCCCCTATGAGTAGGGGGTACTGGTAGTGGTAGGCATCCATCCCCCTAAGGGTGGGGATGGTAGTAGTGACAGGCATCCAGGCCCCCATGAGTAGGGGTGGTGGTAGTGGCAGCCATCCAGCCCCCCCTGAGTAGGGGTGGTGGTAGTGACAGGCATCCAGGCCCCCCTGAGTAGGGGTGGTGGTAGTGGTAGGCATCCAGGCCCCCCTGAGTAAGGGTGGTGGTAGTGGTAGGCATCCATCCCCCTAAGGGTGGGGATGGTAGTAGTGACAGGCATCCAGCCCCCTATGAGTGGGGATGGTAGTAGTGATGGGCATCCAGCCCCCTATGAGTGGGGATGGTAGTAGTGATGGGCATCCAGCCCCCTATGAGTGGGGATGGTAGTAGTGATGGGCATCCAGCCCCCTATGAGTAGGGGTACTGGTAGTGATGGGCATCCAGCCCCTTATGAGTAGGTGGGACTGTTAGTGATGGGCATCCAGCCCCCTATGAGTAGGTGGTACTGGTAGTGGTAGGCATCCATCCCCCTAAGGGTGGGGATGGTAGTAGTGACAGGCATCCAGGCCCCCATGAGTAGGGGTGGTGGTAGTGACAGGCATCCAGGCCCCCCTGAGTAGGGGTGGTGGTAGTGGTAGGCATCCAGGCCCCCTGAGTAGGGGTGGTGGTAGTGGTAGGCATCCATCCCCCTAAGGGTGGGGATGGTAGTAGTGACAGGCATCCAGCCCCCTATGAGTGGGGATGGTAGTAGTGATGGGCATCCAGCCCCCTATGAGTGGGGATGGTAGTAGTGATGGGCATCCAGCCCCCTATGAGTGGGGATGGTAGTAGTGATGGGCATCCAGCCCCCTATGAGTAGGGGTACTGGTAGTGATGGGCATCCAGCCCCCTATGAGTAGGTGGTACTGTTAGTGATGGGCATCCAGCCCCCTATGAGTAGGGGGTATTGGTAGTGGTAGGCATCCATCCCCCTAAGGGTGGGGATGGTAGTAGTGACAGGCATCCAGGCCCCCATGAGTAGGGGTGGTGGTAGTGGCAGGCATCCAGCCCCCCCTGAGTAGGGGTGGTGGTAGTGACAGGCATCCAGGCCCCCCTGAGTAGGGGTGGTAGTAGTGGTAAGCATCCAGGCCCCCCTGAGTAGGGGTGGTGGTAGTGGTAGGCATCCATCCGCCTAAGGGTGGGGATGGTAGTAGTGACAGGCATCCAGCCCCCTATGAGTGGGGATGGTAGTAGTGATGGGCATCCAGCCCCCTATGAGTGGGGATGGTAGTAGTGATGGCCATCCAGCCCCCTATGAGTGGGGATGGTAGTAGTGATGGGCATCCAGCCCCCTATGAGTAGGTGGTACTGTTAGTGATAGGCATCCAGCCCCCTATGAGTAGGTGGTACTGTTAGTGATGGGCATCCAGCCCCCTATGAGTAGGGGGTACTGGTAGTGGTAGGCATCCATCCCCCTAAGGGTGGGGATGGTAGTAGTGACAGGCATCCAGGCCCCCATGAGTAGGGGTGGTGGTAGTGGCAGGCATCCAGCCCCCCCTGAGTAGGGGTGGTGGTAGTGGCAGGCATCCAGCCCCCTAAGGGTGGGGATGGTAGTAGTGACAGGCATCCAGCCCCCCCTGAGTAGGGGTGGTGGCAGTGGCAGGCATCCAGCCCCCCCTGAGTGGGGTGGTGGTAGTGGCAGGCATCCAGCCCCCCCTGAGTAGGGGTGGTGGTAGTGGCAGGCATCCACCCCCCCCTGAGTAGGGGTGGTGGTAGGGTGGTGTTGGTGGTAGGCATCCATCCCCCTATGGGTGTGTATGGCATTGGTGATGGCCATCCCACCCCTATGGTTCTGCTGTTGCTAGTGTACGTCATTTGTGCATCCCTATGTGTGTGTGACATATTTCGGGTACGTGTCGTTTGTTTGTGTTGTTGGTGTTTGACTTACCGTCTGCGCCGTACGCGTCCGTGCCGGTCCCGGTAATAGATGTAGAGTATAGGTAGGACCTGCGCAATGGGATTCATGCTTGGATCGTCTCGTTCGGGTTTCTCGTGTCTTCGACTCGTACTCGTAGCAGGCGTGTTCGTCTCGTAGCCGTGGATCGTCTTGTGGCGCGAAACGGAGCTTATGTACGGCTCGCCCGGATGCTCAAACGTCCCAGACGTAGCGACGGGTTCGGCGCGTACAGAGTGCGCATCGTACTTGTCCGGCCGGAAGGTGCTGTGTATTTGCTTCCCTACGACTCGATTCGGCGTTTACGGATCCGGCTCGGGCGGGGAACAGGAGCTGGATTGGGTAAGTACGGCTCGCTCGGAATCTGGATTGTTATACGCATCGTACTTGTTCGTCCGGACGAGTGTTCAAATCGGTCGGGAAACATGCACTCGGTTGGTTTTTTTTCCGGATGAATATTGTTAGGTGCGCTTCCGGCCGAGATCGGAATCGACCCCTAAGTGTCATACTCATGGAGAGTGCTGACAGCATTCTAAGAGAAAACAGAAAAGTCTCAAGTAAATCGGACAGAGTCAAGGGGGAAATGAGACGTCAACTCCTGAACCTTAACCCCTTGCATGCATCGGACGGCCCCTGGCCGTCCGACGTCACGGTGGGCGTGTGTGTCGGACGGCCGGGAGCCGTCCGATCTGCGCACGCGTGGAATTTTCCCGCACTGCGGGGAAATTCCGGCCGCGCCCAAAGGGTTAAAAACCAGGGGCTTTTATACACATTTTATGTATTAACAATAAGAAAAACTGCAGATTCAATATGGCATGATCATGGTTCGCTCACATTGGGCAAATCAAAAGCCAAAACATAATTTTTAAAACTCTTAGCATTAACCCATTTCCAAAGGTAAATGAAATCTTCTGTTTGTCTCCTCAGCAGCTGTACTCCAGAGATGTAGAATACAATATGAAACATTTCTCAAACAAAAACTCATACAATTATGTTCTTCTGCGAGCCTACACAGGAACTTCCAGCAGAACTTTTTCAAAATGATACATAGAGAACACAGCGGCAAGTTTAATTCATAATACATGCTTTCTGAGGACAGTTGCCACCTATGTTGTTAGACCTGGCACCATTGGCGTGGGTCTCCCCTGCAATTTTTGCCTTTACCTCTTGTGTTTTTGCCATGTGTTGGACTCTGTTTTGATGGTCTAGATGCTTTGGGCACTTTGCCACTGCTGTTCAGTGCCAAAGTGCAACTGCTCCCTTTGTAAATTGTTATGGATTGGTGTTTCCATGATTGGTGTATTTGATTTACTAGTCAGTCCCTAGTACAGTGCACTGTGTGTGCCCAGGGCCTGTAAATCAAATGCTGCTAGTGGGCTTGCAGCACTGATTGTGCCACCCACATAAGCAGCCTGTAAATGAAACTCTGGCCTGCCATTGGAGAGCCTGTGGGCAGTCTAGTACTGCCATGTCGACTTGGCAAGTGTACCCACTTGCCAGGCCCTAACCTTCCCTTTTCTTACATGTTAGTCACCCCTAATGTAGGCCCAAGGTACCCCTGTGGGGAGGGTGCAGTGTATGTGAAAGGTAGGACATGCCCTGATGTGTGTGGCATGGCCTGATAGTGAATTACTGCCAATTTCGTTTTTCACTTTTGCAAGGCTACCTGTTCCCATAGGATAGACTGGGGAGTTTGTTTATAACATCTTATAAACATAATTACCCCTGGGAACAAAGTAGGAAAATGAAGTTTAGTATGCCTGAACTCAGAATGTCAAAATGCATCTTTTAGTGAGGGTGATTCTTACATTCTGTGTTTGAAAATACCACTTTTAGAAAGTGGGTATTTTCTTGCTTAGCCATCCAGTGTGCCTCTGCCAGGTTTGTGTATTGCATGTCTGGCTTTTAGATGGCAGGGGCAGGGGAGGAGCAGTGTCTCCAGAGAGCCTGATGAGTCAGGGCTGGGCTGAATAGACCTGGGCTGCATTTAGAGTAGGGGGAGGAGATTTCCTTTCACCTGAATGGGCCTGGTCTGCCTTCCACAATGCTGTCTCCACCTCCTGCCAGGAAGCTGCACCAGAGAGGACAGAAACGGTTTTGACCAAGCACAGGGCTTCTCTGCCATCAGAGAACAAAGGATTTTGTAGTATAAATATTGGGGCCTAGACCCCAGAACTTTAGATCACTTCTGGGAAATCAAGAGGAACCTTTGCCAAGGAGAAGAGCTGGAGAAACTGGAGGAGGAGTACTGACCCTTTGCTGTGTGCTGTCTGGGGTTGGCCTGCAGTGGCTGTTTCTGCCAAGGAAAGGAGAAGGACTTTGCTGTGTGCTGTGTGAGTAAGATCTCCAAGGGCTTGAAGTGGAGCTCACCCCCCTGTTCACGGCGTCTCAGGAACATCAAAGACATCACCAAGCTTCTGTGCACCGTCTCTGAAACCGCTGGTTTCAGTTGCCTGGAGAAGGAAAGGGTAACTGACTCTGTCACCGAGTCTGTCGCAGGATTCCGTGTCCTGAATGCACCGTATAGAGCACCGCCTCGTTTCGCAACGCAACCCTGGTCTCACCGACACTGCAACAAGCCGCTGCTTGCACCTCGTCCTGTGGGCATCGCACTGCGCACTGCTTTGCTAAACGCTGCACTGACGTCATCGACTCCATCGCTGCCTGACTTGAACATCGACCGGCTCCGTTGCCGCATCGTGACCTGCCAGCACAGCATCGAGCACCGCCTCACCCTGCAACACAAGCCTTGGTCTCACTGACTCCGTCAATGAGCCGCTACCTGCACCGAGCCGTGAGGACACCGCAAGCTGGAACGCTTCCATCTCACATCGCAACTGCGACGGTTGCCCCGGACCGGCTCGTACCATCGTGCTGGTCGCAACACCAAAAGGTATTGTCTCCGAGTCTGTCAACGCTTTAGCTAACCTGTATCGACGCGGTTGGCTGGAATGGTTAGACTCTGTTGTATTCAGTGGTACAGTAGCCCCATACGGAGCTACCGAGTCGGAGGAACTGTATTTTCACGTTTTTCCTGTCATTTAAAGATTATTTTGCACAGGAACTATTTTTAAGAGTATTGTATGTTGGAATTTTGTCGTATTTGGTCTTGTTGGTTTAGATAAAGTTTGCTTATTTTTCTAAATTGGTGTGGTGTCCATTTGTAGTGTTTTCACTGTGCCACTGTATGCATGCACAAATGCTTTACACACAGCCTGTGTGCTCATGCCAAGCTACCAAGGGGATGAGCACGGGTTATTTTAGAAGTGTATCCCCCTTACCCTGACTAGGAAGAAGCGTCCCTACTTGGACAAAGGTGCAAATCTCTGCCAACTGGAGACCCCCATTTCTAACATACGTCATAACACTTTGTGCTCCGCGGAAACTGAGGGGAGAGAAGACTTGCAGCTGGTCACTGATTGGGAGGGGGAATGAGCAGGACCAAGATGAAAAGAAAACCAGAAACTGGATCCATTTTATTAAATTGGTGTCTCGTATGAAAATGCGACATTATTATACTACATTAATAAACACATTTCTATGCAATATAATTAAATAGTTTCAAGGATAAATAATTAGTTCATCGGTTATACCCATATACATCATCAAAATTATTAATTGACACAAATGATTTGTCACCTAAAACTGCACATCATAAAAAATGTATACAAGGCTACAGCAAACTGGAAGGGATCACCAAGGAACCCTTACCCTTTGAAAATGTTAGGAAAACGTTTTTAAGAGTAGGCAGTGGTCCTATTGACTACTGCCTTGTCTTAAAAAATGTTAAAATTGTTAAAAATGCATCCTATTTTCCTTTAAGGAAAACAAGCTGCATTGAAATAAAAATGATCCTTTATTTGAAAGAAATCGCAAGAGGGATTGCACGATAGTGGAGTGAGAGATCTTGTATCATGTTCCTGGTGATTCTGGAGATGGATATAGGGCACAAAGCACCTGCCATTAAGCGCTGGCTCTTTATTATGTCCTGCTATCAATCGCCCGAGGACAAGAAGCGGCTTACAACCCATCTACATCAGGACCTAGATGATAATGTCAACTCGGTCCCTTTCCCCCAAGTTCTATGGGCCGAAGGAACGGCCACCTTTCAAAGGGAGCTAATGAAAGACTCTCTACTTGTTGGGAAACAGATATCCCAAAAAAACTTCAAACAACTAGAATTAGACATACGCACACTGACCTGGAAGTATAAACAGAAGCCTTCCACACCGCTCTTGTGACAACTGGTAAGGAAGAAGTTTGAGTTGAACTCCCTTTTCACATCAAAATAAGGATATGCTCTACTGTGTCTCAAGTGGTGACATTGTGAGAAGGAGGAAAAAGTCAGCCAGCTACTGGCTGCGCAGCTCCATCAACAAGAAGCTCAACATGTAATCCTGAAGCTCAGCCCAACCGAAACAGATTTCCTATTATTTGCCAGGAACAACAACAAGTCACACAACAAACCTGGCTCAATTACATGAATCTTGTTTTTTTTTAACCCCAACTCTCACTGAATGCCAGGTCACTTGGATTTACCCCGGAATCCAACCTTACCCTCAAGGATCACACTGTGAAAAAAACAAAGACATCTTGGTACCAGATCTCTCCTCTAAGGAAAGTCAAACTGTTTTTTCAAGAAAGCAACTTTAGAACTGGTGTTCAAGCCCTTGTTCTCTCACATCTGGATGGTGGTTAAACCCTACTACATGGTCTCCCAGATTCTATACTGGCTCCCCTTAGGGGCATGGTACGTGTCGCAGCATGTCTCATCCAGAACATGAAGAAATATATTTACATAGACCCCCATCCTGAAGGAACTCCTTTGGCTCCCCCAACTGGCCCTCATCATCTTAAAAAACAGCTGCATTATTTGCAAAGTCACCACAACCAGCACCCCTGCTTATCTTGCAGACAAGTTCATCATCTCTGGTGGTTATCTGCTCACCCACAACGACCAGCCCCCCCTGCTTATCTTGCAGACAAGTTCACCATCTCTGGTGGTTCTCAGCTCACCCATAACCCAACTCCATCAGACGCCAGACTGCAAAGTTTAAGAAAGAAAAAACAAGACAACTGAGTTTCCATCTACGCACCCTAGATCTTGAATAAGGAAGGAATGAGGAACTCCCCAACACTGCTCGAATTCAGGAAAGAATTGAAGTCTCCCTTCTTTAGAAAACACTATATCACAATGCATTAACCATCAACAACCCAGCTTCCTCTCCTTTTACTTGATGGCTGTAAACTTGCCCTTGACCAATTATAGTGGTATGCTCACTTTTTGCTAAGTTAACGCTATAAAAATACCATAGGCATACATACATACTGAAACTGGTAATCAATAATCAAAATATTATTGTGAAGTCAGCATTAAATGATTACTGACATGCGACTGTGATGCTGATTCACAAAGTATTTATGTGTACTGGAAGTAGTGTCACAGGAGTAGTTTTTTCATACTTTTGCATGCCTTGGAGAATTGGGCCCATAGTGTTTATACTGCATTTAAAGGTTCAAACTTAGTTGCAGCTTTTGCTTGTGCTAACCAGCATGGATGCTCTGTGAAGGTAAGTGGGGCTATCATATTGCTGCTGTAATACCATTTTATTTGAAATTGGAAAATCAAGCCAGGCATATGGAAATTGCTTCCTGTGCCTTAAAACTGCCCAACCTTTCATAAAACAGAGCTTGAATTTCTTTCTAATTCCGAAATATGAATTCATACAGGATGGAAAGTATATCTCTATCTTTTTTTGCTATTCTGACTTAAACTCACACATTATCGGCAATCAGAAGGGAAAATGATATACATAGTTGGAAGCTGTGCCAGCCTTTCCTCTAGTAGGGCCCCAGGCAATACCAAATTTGGCATCACTCCCTATCTTCATTTTCTCCTACCTACAATCCTGGGCTTTACACTGAAGCCTTTTCTGAGTGCTGTATATAACAGGCATTACTATCATGCAAATTAATAATATTGCTGATGTGCTATATGTTTTCTATGTGAACGAGAAACACTTGGGGCCAGATATACTAAGATTTGACACAGTACAACGCATCAAGAAAACTTGCTGTGCTGTGTCAAATGGAGAGGGCAGGAATGTGTCATATTTACTAACATAAAGCTAATTTCTGCTCTCTCTCTGCACTGGTGTACTTGTGGCTGCAAAGCACCAATGAAGGCACCCTTGCACCATCGTGCAATGGTTTCTGTGTTACACCCAGGGTTGTTTTTGTGCAGGAAGAGAGGGGCAACTTACTGCACAAAAACAATCCATAGAGGATTTTTTTCTCTTTCTAAGTGTGCTGCAGAATATAGCAGCCTTAAAATGAGGAAACAACAAGGAGAAATAAGATATTTTTCCTCAGTGTGCCTCTCCTGGAAAGGAACAGCTTTTTGACTCATTCCCAGGTTTGCTAGTGTTAGTAAACCTGGTAATGCCCCAAAATACAATGGGAACACCCACTCTCCACCCATGCAATGTAGTCCCTGCAAAGAATAATGCAAGCCAGCTACTTGTGCTGCCTTGCTTTACTCTATATTTACCAAGCCATGCAGGGCCATGCAAGGTGGCATAGTGTGGCTTGGTAAATCTCACTTAAGAGTGTGTGTTGCCCTTGTGTCACCTTTTGTTGCGCAAGGGAAATGCAAACCCTTGCTAAATGTGGTCCTTGATCTGATTCTTGACACAGTTGTAACACCTTTTCACAATGTTCCTCTGTCCTACAAGTGTGCATTGGGATCTACCGTAGAGATTTAGCAAAAAAATATTGTGTGACCTAAATTTATAATCTTGCAACGAATATCATTTTATGAGAGAAAGCCTGAGAAACCATAATTTTTCTAAACTACAACATCGGGAGCCTTGGCCTAAATCAGAAATGTTGCATTTATTTGCATATCTTCTATTGCTATGCCACAGAGGTTGCCTAACAGTGGATGTAGTGGAGTAGGGTAAAAGGGTCAATGTTGCTGGCTGGAGACAAAGTTATGGAAAGTCTACTCCCTGTGACCTTCACTGCTAATTACCCTCTGTCTTCCTCATTGCTGTGGCTGGTGATCCTAGTGGGAGGAACCTTTTGTACTCAAAGGTCAGGTCCTGGCAGACTAAGGGGCCGATTCCGATCTCGGCCGGTAGGGCTCCGAATCGGATTCGGCTTAACCGGATCCGATTCGGAGCCCTATTTCCCGACCAATTCGTACGTGCGTCCGGACGAGCGAGTACGATGCGAAATCGCCGACCGACTCGTTCGGGCGTCCCAACCGCTCCGACCGACTAGTTCCCGGGTCGAACCGCACCGACCGACTCGCTCGGACACGACTCGCACCGCGCAATGGAGACGTTCCCCGGCCGGGTAAGTACGATGCGTGCCGCGAGCAGTCCGACCGACACGCGCCGTCCGGCTCGAAAGAGCAGTCGGAGCCGTACTTCGGGGGTCTGTGTCGGACCCCCCTGTACGCGTAGCCGCGTGAGTCGCACACAGGGGGGACCCATGGGTACCCCCTACCTGTGCGTGTACGGCGCGAGTCGCTTCACTGCGTACCCGCTGTAGGGGGCGCCCTTGTTCGCCTCGCACCCATTGAGGCAATGGGAGCCCGCGTACGCGTTGTACGACCGGCTCCCATTGACTTCAATGGGAGTCCGACCGACTCGAGTACGATAGCATCGTACTCGTTCGGTTGGGCTGCACGGGTCCGATTCGGTCGGAAATCTCTCCGGGTCCGGCTCGGTCGGAGAGATTTCCGGCCCGAATCGGAATCGGCCCCTAAGTGTGAACACACATCTTCCTCACGTCGACCTCACATGAGTCACTGATTAACCTGTTAGATTATAGGTGAGAGTCCACGGGAGGGATGAGCAGGAGAAAGGGAAACAGAGTGAGTCTAAGAAAAGGCAAGGCAACAAGAAGAATTTATAGATAATTTGGGGAGATTGAATGTGTCCTGGAATCAAAAACATTATTAAAAGCAGCTCTCTAGGTCCATTACATGTACACCCCATACCTCTAGGCGCCTTGGCCTAGGCCCTGCTCGCCCATGCCTTAAACAGACCCTCGTTTGAAGCAATAGCCTGGGTTGGCTTCTAACACACGATGGGAATCTCAAATACACAGGTTTATTGTTTTTCCCCTGCTATTTATATTGCAAGAATACTTTGTCAAGGCACACAAAGTAATAATAAAAAGAGTTAATTTAGTGAGCTTCATATGACTAAACTAAATCAACGTTGACAAATTAGGAGTGTAATTATTGAGAAGCTTTCTATGTCAATACAAAGGGGTCGATTCCGATCTGGGTCGGAAAGCCCTCCGACCGAGCCAGATCCGGAGTGTTTTCTGACCGAGCCGTACCCCTGGAGTCCGACCGAGCGAGTACGATGCTGCCACATGCTGACGGACTCGGCTCGGTCGGATTCCCATTGAAGTCAATGGGAGCCGGTCGTACGACCCGTGCATGGCCTCGCATCAGCTGAATAGGTACGTCTCGCACAAAGGTGCCCCCTGTAGTGGGTATACGTTGGTGCCATCCGCACCGTACATGCATGTATAGGGGGGACCCTTGGGTCCCCCCTGTGTCCGACTCGTAAGGCTACGGGTGAAGGGGGGTCCGGCACGGACCCCCGAAGTCCGCTTCCGGAGCTTTTTTGTCCCGGAGACTCCGACTCGATCCGGCTGTCCGAATCGTGCATCGTACTGGCTCGGTCGGAAATCGACTCCATTGCGCGGTACGGTTCGTCTGCGACCGAGTCGTACGGAGCGGTTCGGACCCGGAAAAGAGTCGGTCGGCGATATCGCGTTCATTCGCATCGTACTTGGGCGTCCGGACCTCTGTACGACTCGGTCGGAAACAAAGCCTCCGACTCGGATCCGGTAAAGCCGAATCCGATTCGGAGGCCTTCCGACCGAGATCGGAATCGACCCCATAGTCTTGTCACAGTTTTATGGAATAAAGCCTGCATTACGCTCCAGTCGCATTCTTAATGAAAAAATATTTTTTCTAAAGACTGCCTGCCAGTACCTTTCACCCTTTATTCATAACATTCCAATCAATTTCTGATATTTAAATACAAATGTGATGACACACAAATGCTGAAGTAATCAGTATTCATTTCAAGGAATCTTTGCTAAAAACCAACCTTCAAATGGAATCATTGGTAGATATTCAAAATGTTGTTGTTCACAATTTCAGAGGATACCCTCCTATTCTTATTTATGATTATTTTTCAGTAAAACAAAAAAAAAAAAGTTTAATTGAAGTTGTCACAAGATCTAGTGCCTATTCAGGCAGAGAAATGCAAACGTTCAGGGGATATTTATATCTCCGTCTGAACACTTTGGATATTTTTCTCATGTGTGAGATTATACATTGGGAATGGAGCCTTCAGTGCAAATGCACATATTTTTACTCCATGAGAAAACATTTCTGTTGTGGATAAAGCTCTATCCCAGTGGTTCTTAACCTGTAGTCTAGTGACCCCTGGGGTCTGCTAAGCCTCCTCAGGTGGTCCGTGACTGATTCGAAAATTAAATAATATTACCAGATTATAAAGTGTATATAGATTAATAAAGTGTATATAAATAGAGAAGAAAAACTGAAAATTGAAAGTTTCTGTAAACAATGTAGATGTGAAGGAATTTGAAATTGAATGCTAAAAATTGAATTGGTTTCTTCAGATTGATTCGCAGGACAGTGCAAGTGCATCAAACTGAATATAGTATGAATGTGGGGTTGCCTTAATTGAATTTAGAAAACCTCTTCCCATGTAAATTAAAATTGTGATTTTTTTTATATTTGTTTGCTAATTAAATTAAATATTTCATAATTTATGGATTATTTTGTGGTTTAAACGATTGAAAATGCTTAGGACGGAAACCCTGGCTTCTAGTACTATGTGGCGGTCCCTGGATTCCAGTAATTGTTTAAGTGAGGGTCCCCAGATTCTAGTAATGCTTAAGTGAGGGTCCACAGAAGTGAAAAGGTTAGGAATCACAGTTCTACTCTACACTTCTAGCAAATCTATGGATTACTCTTTCCCGCACTTTCCTGGAAGGGGAGTTACTCCAGCCCTTGACTGGAGTAAATCTCCCATCATTTCCAGATTTGGAATATGTTGAAGTGAAGTTTGGAGATGGACACAAATGTATATTTTTGTGGGGTTGCCAAACGTACAAGGCAAACCAGGCATTGGAACACCCACAGCCCACTCTTTGAGTGGGGTTTACTACTATAGATTTCTACAAACTAGTGGCTGAAACCTCCATAGTAGTAAATGCATTCACATCTGCAAGCAATCCCTTTGTGAATTCCTGGCAGATGGAGATGGGGTATTTTCAGCTAAAAATACGTTTGTAAATAAGGTCCCTAGTATTCTTTCCTAAATGACTATGATGTCATGATATTTAGGGAAGCAAATGAAGTGTACTCTTCAAACAATGTCAGAATCTGAGTGACTCCAAGCATTGGAAAATGATGGAAACTAAAACACAAAGCAAATAGATATCCTGTCCTGTAAGTAATACAGCTGCACCCATTAACAGAGCATTTGTTATGTATGGCTTCATTGGAAACCGTTCGCGTGAATAACCAGAATCTGAACCCAGTTATTTAATGTTAATGTTATTGACATTTCTAAAGCACGACTGTTACCCGGAGGTGTCCTGGCGCTAAATGAACTCTTACAGCTATGACGTAGCCACTGTGGGAAACTTAAGTTGTTTCCCACTGTTGCTATGTCACAAAAGAATTCCAGGCTGCTTTCATGAGATATTATCAGTTCAGAGCTGAAAGAACAGATTCAGAATGGAGTGGGAGAGAAGGAACAGAGGCTGGTGGGGTGAGTAGCAGGAGTACACCTATTTTTATTTATCTTGAGAGGGTAGGCCATGTTATGTTTGGCTCTCCCATTACTCTGCTGCACTTGTGCAGATGTTGAAAGCAGAGGCAGGTGATTTTGGGGGCCATCCATAGCATAAAATAATAGATGGTTAAAACATGAATGCCAGGAATGTTTTTCACCTCTTGGTCTGAGTAACATCACATAATTACATTTAATGTCACTTGGATAATGGATAACAATGAATAACTGAGATGTTTTTCGGCCGGTTCATTGTTATCCATTTTTAATACACGGGATTCTGTAATGCCTGTATAAACGCCAGTCTCTAATTTCTTTATAATCAGTAAATTGTGATGCACTCAGTCACTGATTATTAAAAAAAGACATTGTAACTCAATATTATAAGTTAATACAGTCAAGTTCTGACGCAGCCGAGGCGAAAGGCAGACCAGGTCATGGAGCATAATTGAAGCAGCTGTTTAAAGCAAGGAAAACTGAATGTTGCTTTTCTATCTTCTGTCCTAGTTTTCTATCTTACAGTGACAAGCTGAGAGAACATGTGTATTTTTTGCACTTCTTAAATAGTTAGAGAAAAGCTTGAATTTTTCTGCATGTTTCTACACATTCCAAGCTACTGCAGCTTTTCTTTTTTTTAAATGGCTTGTATTGAACTGTTTCTAATATCTGTTTGCAAAAAATATCTAACAGGTTTGTGATGTATTTAATTTTACATTCAAGGTTTTATTTTTATTCTTCATGATTGCAAAAATGCCCATTCTTTCACATGAAAGAGCTACACAACAATGGCCCAATTCTCAAAGGCAATCTGAGACAAAAGTCTGACTTTACGACTTTTGGTATTCGGAGAGTACGGCCCGGGTGCAGAGAGTATGGCCCGGGTGCGGAGATTCCGGCCCGACTGCGGACGTAAAGATACGACTCGTAAATGACCTCTGTGAATACCAAAAGTCATAAAGTTAGACTTTTGTCTCAGATTACCTTTGTGAATCGGGCATGTGGGAAAGGTGATACATGGCATACGCAGTGGGTGTATGTCAACGGAGGATTCCATGTTCCGTCCTGACAAATGCCATGGACTCTATTGAGCCAACAGGCAGAAACATGTTTGACGGTTTGAGTGGTGATAGGGTACTAGTTCCCCCTTTCCCCACACTATATTTTTAATACCACCTGGTACTCCATCCAATATAAAGGAAATATTGGTGTAGCACATTGATTTTTACTTTATAATTTTCACAGATCCATAGTTAGATAGAAGTGCCTCCCTGACTCCAGGGTGTAGGCCCGCTCTTCATCAAACAGGGTTTTTGAAGAGCGAGGGGAGTACTTTGATGAATCATGACACCTGGTGGTGTGTGAGGACATCCCATCACATTTTTGTGTATGTCCATTACTAGGCTGATGTAACATGTTGCATAGTGTGCTGATTGAACATCTTTATAGTGTTTTTCACTCGGGTGGCTCTTTTGTGTGTAACAATTTACTTGCCTTCCAAACAGCAGACTGTTCATTCTCACTTTTGGAAATAGCCCAGCTGGTTACTAACCCAGGCTTTTGCAGTTAACACTTGTGCACTGTTTTAGAGTAGTGAATTCCATGATTCTGGTAATTGTGCTATTCAAACTTGTACTTGTGATTTGTAGCTCCAGTTTTTAACTGTGAACAAGGACAGCACTTCCACAACGTTTTGCACATTTAAACGTGCAGCATTAGCAGCAGGTTTTTGCTGGTGGTAACAGGTGTGAACCTCCCATGCAGTGATGTAGTATTGGTAATGAGACAGAATATTGAGGTCAAAAAAATCGACCTACATTAATATCGAGTTAGAAATATCTTGGAGTGGAAATATTGAGTGGAAGAATATCATTGTCAAGAATATCGATTTGAAGGTAAGTAATATTAAATTTAAAAATGTGTGTTATGTATTCTAGTATATATTTTAAATGTATGTGATGTATTTTTTTTGTATAAGAATTGTTTATGTTTTTTAATATATGTGTTAAATGTTTAGTAATTATCAATTTTATTTTAATAAAATTTTGCATCTTTTAGTTCCGTAGCGGGTTCTGGGTTTATAGGGGAATAGGGTGGGAAGTAATGTAATTCTAATAAATGAAGTTTTTAAAAAAAATTAATAATATGTATTTAATTGAGATTTTATAGTGTTAATTGTGGGAAGTTATTTATTATTAATTAATTTTTAATTGGTTGTTAGGTAATAATATTTAATTGGTAATTAATTATAGTAATTGTGTAATTTTTGACGGTGTGGGTTGTGGGGTTTATTGGGGTAAAGGGTGGGAAGTAATTTATTTGTAATTAATTAATAATTATTTGTTAATTGATATTAAGTAATTTATTGAAAATTAATTATGGGGATCATGGAATTAATTTTACGTGCGGGTTGTGGGGTTTATAGGAGTAAAGGTTGGGAAGTAATTTATACTTAATTTGTTAATTAATTAATTGAAAATTAAATATGGATTTTGCGTAATTAATTGTAGGTGTGGATTGTGGGGTTTATAGGGGTAAAGGTTGGGAAGTAATTTATGTTTAATTAATTAGGGGCACATTACGATGGCGGGCGGAAGCACCACCGCCGTGCTGGCGGATGCAAAAAGCACCAGTTACCGCCGGCACGCAGCAGTCCACACGCCCGTCCAATTACGATGCGAAAAGTAGGCCAAACACCGCCGGCAAGCCAGCAACACCGTCCGCCATCAAAGTGCGCCCGTACACGTAGCGGCGCAGCCCAACTGACACACACCGTCCGACGAAACACGTACCGCCCGGCGCATAAATTACGATGCCACAAACAAACGGCTCCCACGGCCAAGAGATACCGTACGACAAACCGAAGCGGTAACACGGATGCCGAGCACGGACAACGAAGAAGCGGCTCCCCGAGCATGAATCCAGCACTGCAGGCCCTCCCCATGCTCCTGCTGATGCACCACCAAGGACGCAACGTACCGCGGAGACGCAGGTAGGCACACACACAACAAGTGCACGCAAACAGCGCACACAGTGCAAGGGCGGAAAAAGCGAACAACCCCCCACCAGCGCGTGTACACAACACATCCACCATTGCATCCACATATGACACACAGGCCAAATCGTAACATCGCGGAACACATGTGTACACACCACCTGGGACTAGGAACCAACCACCCCGTCACGGCCCCAAAGCGCCGATGACGCCGACACACATGCGCACAACGCAGAGGCCAACCGCAGCGCCATGCATGCGTCGCACACAGACACAGGGACACAACCAAGCAGCACACACATCAGCCCCACCCCGAACGCACATGACACGTGACAGGCCTGCCACAGACATGTCCCCAATGCCCAATTCACCGACAACACCCAACGCCACACAACCGACGCACACATGTCAGTGAAGACACGCAACAGCAGGACACACCCCAGTGTAACAAACATGGCGAAGCACACAGCGGCGTCAACACCAACTAGGAGAAGCAGGGCCCCTTCGGGAAGAGGAACGCCAGTACCACACTGAAACACCTATACCACCCTGCACATATGAACAAGACATATAAAACGGAACACCAAAGAGCCCGGGGACCGACAACAGGTGGCCCAAGAATAACATTCACACACAAGGCTCAACGCAGAGCGGAAAGGCAGCCTGCCGCCCACACAAGGGAGAGCAGACAGCACTGAATGACCTTCCATTCCAACTCCGAAACCACAGCCCTACGACAGAAGCCGGTGAATACAGCCATTGTCCAAGAATAGACCAACACAGGCATGCCGAGGAGACCGACCACAGGGCAGATAGCGCATATCACAGAAGCACACAACGGACGGGGAAGAAAGAAGAAAACACTCCCCCATGTCGGCCACATGCAAGTTAATTGGAAGGAGTCACACATCACTGACCTTGAACTGTCTGAGAAGCATGTGGGAAGAGGGCCCGTGTCCTCCAAACAAGCAAACAGAACACAAGTCCTGTCTCCCTACGACTACACATAGCTCACAGCAACCTCGGAGCGTGCACATTGCAGACTGCACACACAGCCGGAGCACGCCACCACAACGCACCGCTGGGAAATGGCAACTGCAACACACCTACCCAACTACGCCGAACAGCTCAAGCTGTACAAAACCAACCTGTTCCATACATTGGGATGCGATCTCCTGTCCCTGCTGAACGTAAGTTACCGACTGACTTACCGCATCACATTGTTCAACTGCGTCATGCCCGTCTTCTACTGTCGGAGGTGTCCATACCAGCATCCCGTCGAGAAATGCCTCTCCAACCCGGCATGTCTGAAGGCGGACCTGCTACCACTACTCCTCCCTCTGGACGCACACGACAGGGCCTGCTCTGCCTATGGGGGCATGGCGTATGTGGCCAACATCGCACCCGCACTGAAATGGGACCACTGCGCCTCCACACGACGGATCATCGAGAACAGCTACATCGAATGTCACCCAGCATGCCCCATCATGGTCCTCCAAGGGACAACTTACGAACAACACCTTGACAGCCACCATCCGCTACATTGGCTGGCAAACATGTACACCACCAATGACATGGAAGCCCTGCTGGACGGCATCGCATACCTGACAACCTGTCAATTCGTCGGACCACAACGCAGGTTCCCCGAGTGACCTATGATGTCCAACCCCGCACCCATGCTTAGCTTCCGCACGGACTGGCCAGTCACCACCACAACAGCCATACCAAACGACCGGCAACTGTAACCACACCATCAACGACATCGCCATGACATCGGATATGACCGGGACATGCACACTGTTCCCCATCACATCCAGGAACACCGCATGCATCGTGGGAGGCAGTGGCATGGGCTCTGTGTATCGCACCCACATGGACGGAACTGCACGAACAACCAGGACACGACATGGATCCAGCGCCCATGGACACACACACCGCTCAGTGGACATGAATAGGTCGCCTGGAGTCTGTGGGTGCTGCACCCCTCCCACCCCCGCCCCGGGAATCCCATACCAGGACCTTTGCATGGACGACAAGTGCATACAACAACAACACGACCCCAGTGACTGTGACATGTCCAGTAACCACCACAGTGCAACAACAAGTGGCACGCCGCTGCATGCACGCAAGCACATGCCCTGATGTCATCTCACATGCACGCGTGCATGAGGAACAACCGCAGCAAACCTGTCACATGGAACTGAGATGGACTGTGCCCATGATGCCAAGCGGTCTGGTAGGCTACATGTATACCGTCTGTGTCAAAGTCCGCAGCTCCGCAGCTATACGTAAATGTACATTAGCACAGCCTTGGCCAAGCAGATGTCACTCTGAAGCCCACATCCCACATGCAACAGCCAATCACATGTAACCCCACACCCTATCCCATTTGCAATCATGCTCAGTATATCCTCAACATGTATTCCGCTGCCAGTAGTGTCCACTATACTGCATCACAGAGGACAGAAGACTCAATATAATGTTTGAAACCAAAACTGTCTCCGCTGACTCATTTCACAAGTACGAATGAGAGAGGATGAGAGTATGTGAAGTACACGGCAGTCGTGACATGACCATGTAGTCCACTGGTATTGGATGTCAACGCAAATGAGTAGCACAACTGTGGAAGACACACATGTGTCGTGTGAAGTCGTATGGGCGCAGTGCTCAGGTGGGTGGGTGCGACGGGTAGATGCGCACATGCCAAGTTGGAGCACGCCGTTGTCGGGAGGGGCCATGAACAGTACACCACCGCTTCCCTGGGCATTGTGAGAGGACACCTGTCGGGGGGAGTGAACACGTGTGTGCACAGCAGCCGGGCACACGTACAAAGCGGTACCAGGCGCACCTCAGCCCACCCTCTGTGGACAAGCTGGATCCTGTTGTGCGCCCGCCATGCCCCTTGACAAGGCACACACAGCCCCAGTCGACCAGGTGTAACCCCAACATAGTCAATCCGCACAGGCGATACAGGGCACGGGATGGCAGTGGAGCATGGTGTGTGAGAGGTCTCCTCGCGCTCCTCCTGGTCATATCACGCAGGCAATAGAACCTCAACGTCTAGCATGGCACAAGTCAGATGGAAGTGTAGGGGGACGCACCACAGCACGAGCAGCACTGACGTCACGGGAGGTGGCTCGCACCATCCCATCCATTGCCCATCATACCAACCACGCCACATGCCATTGCGACTAAGTGCAAGCGCGTGCGCCACCACCCCCGAGCCCTCCCCAGAGAGGCCAAAGAGTGAATGTGTGGGCCATCAGCCACAGACGGACGCGGCCTGGCCGCAAGGGCAGCCACAGCCACTGGGTGTCGCAGGTGGCGGATCCGGAAGGCGAAGACTGTGATGCATAGTCCATGCAGGCCGGGTCTCCATTTGGGGCACCACGCAGGTGGACGGCGTCCCGCAACACATCATACCCTGAGACAGCCCACTCGTGCAACTGGACCCACACATACACTCCTTGCCCTCTCTGGTGCGAGCTTGGGGCTGCCTGTGCAAGCGCTAGCCTCGCAGGTGAGCATGCATATTGGGGGAGCGAGGGGAGGACATGAGGGCTGGGGCGAAGATGACTGTATCACTGTCAGTTAGTACAAGGGATGACCCAGATGTGGAAAGGAAGAGACGTGTCCCGTGTGTACTGCAACTAGTCGCCAATCCAACTACCCCCCATGTCCGGAATGTAAGCCCGCACCTAGGCCCGCCCATCCGCCACATCGAACATACCACCAGCACGACAACCTTCCCATTCGAAACACTGACTGGGGGTGGCGACCAGTGAACAATCATGTGTAGCCTACCCACGCGTACATGTGGGCCCTCCATGATCCATGTCACCTGCGGCAAAGTCATGACATGCGCAATGAGGGAAGTGAGGAGAGCTGTCCGCCCCACGCGCAGAAGGTGCATCAGCTCCACAGACCCAGCAGCGAGTCCAGCAGGGGTCAGTGCAGGGGCAGCTGTGCCTGGTGTGAAGGCACATGCATATAGACAGCACATCGACCAATGTGTAGTCTGCCCACATCTACAGTCCATCATCATGCGGACATAGGAATTGAACACAGGGCAACACATCTTCAGTTGGTGCACCCACCGTGACCAACAATGCGCAATCATCGACGTACCCGCCCTGTGCATGGCCCCCCACCCAACGGAGGCACATCCAGTGCCACCATCCCACACACACAAGCCTTCCACGGAACATGCTGTGTCCAATGGTCAGTACAGAGTCAGCGCCCATCTGGTGGATCCTGAACAGGAGACACATGCACACACATGCCAGCTCCCACTATGTACGTCTGCCACCTGGCACGTGCAATGTAACCTCTCACCTGTGACGTGTGACTGCAAGCACACAGCCGTCTTGGCATGGGGCTGTCAATGTGGACACCTGTCAATGTTTCGGGAGGTGTGATCCGTACAGTGCTGTACATAGGGTGCAGTGCTGACACCTACTACTGTCTCATATCCCCTCGTGCCACAGGTCCCACTTGTTTTGGCCGCTCAGCCTGTGCCCACATCGTCGTCGTCGTGTGCCATACTCATCCAGCCGCGGAAGCAGTTCCATGCTCAGCAGACATTCATGTTGCCGTGGCGTTGCCGCTTGACGGATATGCAGTCAGTCCCCATCAGCACGCCCCGCAAGTCATTGGGGCCTAGATCCCCATGTGCATGCACATGGCAGTGGTTTGTATCACTAGCCATTGCCATTGTTGGGAGACCTGTGTAAGTGTATTGTGGCCGTGCCGTCCCAGCTTGACAGCTGGGCTGTGGCTCATGTGCTTGCTCAGTCATGTCAGTGATGTGTATGCGAAATTGCTATGTGTCGTGTTGCTTTGACATGTGTCCTCTGCCATTGTCCCTAGGCGGAGACCGAACATTGACCGCCCATACCAATTGCTGGCGGACATGGACGATACAGAGGTTATTAGGAAGTTTCGGCTGGACAGGCCAACCCTGCATCGACTGTGTGCCATGTTAGAACCCCATCTCCGTCCCCGCAGGGTGTATCCGACTGCTGTCCCCCCACGGCTAAGGTGATGGCCGCCATGCATTTCTTCGCCACTGGGTCATTCCAGCACACAGTGGGCATTGGAGGAGGGATGTCCCAGCCCATGTTCAGCAAGGTGCTGAGGGATGTACTGGCAGCCATGATGCTGTACCGAAACAGGTACATCCGCTTCCCCAGGGCTCGTGAATTGGCGGCAGTGAAGGGTGCATTCTATGCCCTTGGCAGAATCCCACACGTCGTTGGAGCCATTGACTGCACACATGTCGGCCTTGTTCCACCACAGGCCACTGAGCACCTGTACCGCAACAGGAAGCACACGCACTCCCTGAATGTGCAAGTGGTGTGCCTTGCGGACATGGTGATCACCCACGTGTGTGCAAAGTTCCCAGGCTCGGCCCATGACGCACACATAATGCGCAACAGCATCTTGCCACGACTGATGTCCAATATGCAACAGGATCGTGCCTGTATTGTCGGTGAGTATGTGGAGTGGTGTAGCGTGCTGGTTGTGCGATGCTGTCCCCTGTCCAGTTGGAATTGCAACGGTTCTCTGTGTCCCTCACACCCAGGTGACTCTGCGTACCCGAATGGGGCATGGCTGCTCAGTCCATTGAGGAATCCTCGCACCCCAGCAGACGATCGCTACAATGAGGCACATGGGAGGACCAGACGTGTGGTCGAGCGTACCTTTGGCCTCCTCAAGTCCAGGTTCAGGTGCCTGGACCGCACCGGGGGTGCGCTGGCGTACTCCCCACAGAAGGTGTGCCAGATAGTGGTGGCGTGCTGCATGCTGCACAATCTGGCCATTCGGAAGCAGATCCCCCTCATCGTGGATGACGGAGATCAACCAGGGCCCCAGCCCGCAGACCAGGACGGCTCGAGTGAGGAGGACAGCGGAGAGGAGGAAGCTGGTAATGTGCGGCAGCAGCTCATCGCCCGCTACTTCACTTGACGGTGAGTGTCCATGTACGACGGCTGATGTGGCTGTATCTGTGCAGGTGTGTGTGTGCTGTGTCAGGGTGGCCGTTTGTTCACTGCGTGCTGTGTGTCAACGCTCCATGGCCAGGGTAGTATGCCACTGTTGGTGGCTGTGGCATTGTGCCCTATTGCTCTGTGCGATGTGTGTACATTGCTTGTAGTTGTTGACATGTACTGTGTGATGGGTGTGTGACACACTCATTGAATGTGCTCCTGTTCTGTCTCCCACCCCTAGGTCCCTACAGGCCCTCCGGATTCAATTGCCATGCCACGCATCAGGTGCCTTTCTGCCCAAGGTGGCCGTTGTATTCCGTACAAATAAAACACAGGGCACAAACAGCAGTTAGTGAAAAAGGTGCATTTATTACAAACTGTGACATGTGATTGTGTGTAAGGTGATGACAGAAGTGGTGCGTGCAGTGACAATGAGCTGTCGGTCATGGCTGCGTGATGATCAGGGTGTACCCACTGGTTCTATGTCCATAGTCCAACACACACATGCCATCCAGATGGCTGTGTGGAGTGGGATCGTAGTCCAAGTCAATGCAGTGGCTGGTCAAGGAAGGCTGGCGGAAGGCTGGCTGGCTGCCTCACTTGCGTTTGGAGCGTGCGAAGTCCTCCCGGGAGATCTGTTTCCACTTCGGACGGCCCCTTCCACGTTTGCGAGGGGGGTGCCTGCTTGCGACATGCTGGTGGTTGAGGTGTGCTCACTGGCTGTGGACGCAGGGGAACTGGACACTGCTGCTCCACCCTGCGCCCCGGCAGGTTGTGGCGGAGGGGAGCTGCTGTCCCTGGCAGTGACCTCACCGCCACCACCAGCTGGCCCATGAGGTCCACGAGTTGGCCCATACGGGCGTCCATGGACCTCAGCACCCCCAGCACCTCACGCGTGTCTGAAGCAGACCGGACCCATTGTCCTTGGGCCTCTTCATAGGCCCCAAGGACTCTGGACATTTGAGGCAGGGCATGGCTCCCAGGGGAGGCTGGCGTTTCCCTGACCCTGCTCCTCCTACCAGTCCTGCTGCCACCGGCCTGCCCACTAGCCACATTGCTCACCACGGTCCTCGCTGTGGCACCCAGGGTGGATCCAGTCGGCCGTGCCACCACCTGCGCTGGGGCTGGTGCCAGCGAAGACGTGGTGGTGGTGGCGGCGGTGGTGGTCGGTGCGGCGATGGTGGTGGTTGCGGCAGTGGTAGTGGCCACAATGACCGTGGGTGTGGCCGCAACGACAGTGGCAGCAGGGGGCTGGGAATGTTCAGCAGCCCTGGATGATGGGTTGGTGGGTAGGAGGGGTCCTGGGGAGCGGCTGGGCCCTGCCACACCAGATGGGCCTGCTTGGTGGTCCGTGTCCGAAGAGGAGGACAGATCCTCCAGATCCGTGTGTCCTCGTTGGGGGCTTGTAGGCTGGCTGTGCTGGCTGCTGGCTCCATCCCCAGCATCCAGCAGTTCGTCACCTGTGGAGAGAATGAGATTTGTTATTGTGTTGCACCTGGCGAAGTATGTATTTGTCGTCTGACATTAACAGTTCGTGCAATCTCGTACATGGGTTTCCCGGAGGCGTGTGTGTGGCTGTAGCATCTGTAGTTGTGTGTGCTTGGCAATGGGACTGTGTGCTGTGCACATGTGGCATGGGACGGACTGGCCATGCCGATGGGTGTGTTGCTGTGCCCCTACTTATTGTGACTCTGGTGTATGCGGGCTCCTGGCCCATCCTGGGTCTGGTTTGTACTTTGCTTTTGGTGTTCAGATGGGACGCTTAGGAACGCATATGGCAACATGGGGGCCATGCCCCAGATTCGCATTTGGGAGGGAATATGCTTTTGGGGTTCAAATGGAACGCTTAGGAACGCATATGGCAACATGGGGGCCATGCCCCAGATTCGCATTTGGGAGGGAATATGCTTTTGGGGTTCAAATGGAACGCTTAGGAACGCATATGGCAACATGGGGGCCATGCCCCAGATTCGCATTTGGGAGGGGATATGCTTTTGGGGTTCAAATGGAACGCTTAGGAACGCATATGGCAACATGGGGGCCATGCCCCAGATTCGCATTTGGGAGGGAATATGCTTTTGGGGTTCAAATGGAACGCTTAGGAACGCATATGGCAACATGGGGGCCATGCCCCAGATTCGCATTTGGGAGGGGATATGCTTTTGGGGTTCAAATGGAACGCTTAGGAACGCATATGGCAACATGGGGGCCATGCCCCAGATTCGCATTTGGGAGGGGATATGCTTTTGGGGTTCAAATGGAACGCTTAGGAACGCATATGGCAACATGGGGGCCATGCCCCAGATTCGCATTTGGGAGGGGATATGCTTTTGGGGTACATGCTGTGAGCCATGGGTGCCGAACGTGACATGTGTTGTGGCAGCATGACAGTGCATGGTTTGAGGTGTGTGCATGCTTGACATGGCCTGCATATTTGCTGTCTGTTGTGATTACTGGACATGGCATTGGACGCATCGTTATGAGTGAGTGATGGTTGTGTGCCAGCCAACGTATTGCAGTTGTCCCATCTCCTTGGTGTGCGTGCTGCCCTGTGCCATGTGCATCACTGCAGTGCTCGGGGGGTGTGGCCCATGTTGTGTGTTGTTGCTCACAGTGTGTCGTGCGCTTCATTGACTTCTGGCACATGGTTGGTCATGGGCATGTATCTTAGCGTGACTGCTGTATGTGTGGCAGCTGTGCGGATGACATGCCTTTCATGAGACTGGGGCTGACGGATGGGATGGATGGTATGTTGTATGTGCATGGTGTGTCTGTGTGTTTGATGGGTTCAGTGGTGTTCGTGTGCATTTATGTTGTTCCGCTCTATTGCGTCTAGTGTTGTTTGTCTTACATAGGCGTAGTTGTGGGGTGTGTTGTTGACAGGCAGTAGGGGCTACATGGACAGGACTTCAATGGTGTTTCGGTTGTGTGTGATGAGTTGCACAGTGGCTGCCGTGTGGTACTATATTCAGTGTGGCTTGTGCATGCAGACGTGGCTCCTTGGGTGTTGCTATGTCTGTGATGGGTCATGTGGGGTGTGAGTCTGTTGTTCATGTCCGTGTGCACATTGTTCACTTGTTCGTGACGGTGGGCGGTGCTGCGTGTTCGTCTGCTACGTGACATGTCCCATGTGTTGGTCGTGTTATGGTCCTCATGCCTCCAGTAATCCAGCCCTGTCCAGTTTCCCACCTGCAAGTTGTTCGTGCATGCACTGTACTGGATGCCACATGGCTCTAAGCGGGGGTGCTCCATGTTGCAGGTCTGTGGGGGTGGGGGGTGTTGTGGGTCGTGGGGGTGGCTGGACACCCACTGACACCGATTGCTGTGGACCGTGATGTCTGCCTTTCGGCTGTCGTTGTGCACTGCGGTGGCTGACACGTGGCTGTGGGGTGTGGGGGATGCTCCTCCTTGCTGTGCTGTGGGACTGGGGCCTGGTGTGTGTTGTACTTGGGCTGTCCACCCTCCCACCCACTGCACTTTGTGTTCCTGCCACTTACCTGTTACTTGTCGGTTAGTGCAGCTGTGGCGGACACATGGGTGTGGTGGGTGCTCGTTGTGGCGCTTCTGGCATATTTGGGGACCTGTTGGTGGTTACGTGGCTGGCTGAGTGTACACATGTCCCCACGTATGTTACAGTTGTTCGGTTTGGGCTGTGTGTGGTGGTGTCTGTTGCATGTGTGTGTGATGTGTTGTGTATTGTGTGCTGGACATGGGGGTGTTTGTCCCTGGGAGCTGTGGCATGGTGGTTGCGCATGTGAGTACATAGCGGTGTGCTGGTTTACATTAGTTTGTACTTACCAGCCTCCACTCCCCTGCTAATCCGGCGAGGATCTCCGGATGTATTACGACTCGCACCTTCTCCTCCCACGCTTTGAAGGTCTTAAAGAGCGCGGGATTCCCTCCGCCAGTGACGGCAGCCAGCTCTCTGTTTTTGCCCTCCTTCTTCTTGACCAGGCTCTTTACGTCATTCCAACGTTTGTTTATTTCACCTCTGTTCCTGGGCAGGGTCCCGACTGCATTGACCTGGTCTACAATCCGGTTCCACATTCTGTTTCTGGTGGCTAGTGGTGTGTGCTGGACCATGTTCCCATAGATTTGTGGGTACACCTTGATGATCTCGTCGACCATGACCGTCAGCTCAATGGGCGTGTACTTGGGCATCCTTTGTGGTGCCATGGTGTTTGTGGTGCTGGTGCGGTGTGTGTTGTGTAATGTGCAGGGGGTTTGTGGTGCAGGTGTATGGGTGGTGGTGGTGGTGGTGGTTGTGATGTGTGCGTTTCTGTGGTGTGCTGCTGTCCTTGCTGTGTCACTGTGTCCTCTCCTCTCCTCTCTGGTTTGCAATGTAGCAAGGGGTTGTGGTCTGTGGGAGTGCTGCTTTTGTACTCACCTATGTGGGTGTGTCCTCATGGTCTGTTGTTTTCAGGTGTGTTGTGTCTGGGGTTCTGGCCTTTGTATTTTTTGTTTGTCCGGGGGGTGTTTTCGGGATGTGTACTGTGCTTGTGTATTTGTGCGTGCCTTGCTGTGTGGACTTGTTGGCCATGTTGTGTGCTATTGGTTTTGTGTGCGGATGGTTTCTGTGCAGGTACGTGGGCGCCATGGCTTCTGCCGTGTCGATTCTCATCGGCGTTGTTTGCGCTGGCGGGCGGTATATTTGTGGTTTTTCCGCGCTCATGTCGGTGCGATCGTAATTTCACGTGCGGTGTGTCGGCCGTGAGGGCGGGCGGTTTTGTGTTGTCGTGCGTGTTTCCGTCCGTGGCGGGCGGTTTGACTCCGACTCGGACGTTGGCGGGCGGTGTTTTGTGTGATTTTCCGCCGATGGCGGTTTTCGGTTTGTGTAATCGTAATGGCGTGGTCGGTGTTCAGGCGGTGTGTGCGGGCGGATTTTTGCAGCTTCCATGCCTGGCGGATTTTTTTACGCCGGGTATCGTAATGGGCCCCTTAATAATTAGTTGTTCATTAATTTTAATTAATTAATTGATATTTAATTAGGGTAATTGTTTATTTTTTTGTGTGTGGGTTTTACTTTTATAGGGGTAAAGGGTGTGGAGTAAATTAATTTTACTTATTTTATAATTAGTTGCTAAATACTATTAGTTTTTGAATTGGAAATAAGTTTTAATTGTGTAATTAATTTTTTACAGTTTAATTTTAGTTGTGGGTTGTGGGGAATATAGGGGTAAAGTGTGGGAAGTTAATACATTTTTATGAGTTTTAATTAGTTTTTTAATTAATAATATTTCTTTAATTGGTAATTAATTATGTTAATTATGGAAGTATATATATTTTTTATTTAGATGTGGGTTGTGAATTGTGTGGTGTTATAGGGTAGGAAAGAATAATTCATGTTTTTGTTTCTAAATATTTTCTAATTCAAAATATTTATTTCTTTAAAATTTATTCTTTAGTTTATTTAATATAATATTTGTGGGTTTTTGTCATATGTATTTAAAATTATATGTTTTTATTTTTAAATTTTTTAATATTAAATATATTTTTCTTTTAATATTAAATATATTTGTATTTTAATTTTTAACATATTTATATATTTTTTTCATTTATTTAGTGGTTTTTTTTGTTGTTTTTTTGTTAATATTTTGTTTGTTTTTAATTTTGAACTGACTGGAGTGGGAATATTAATTGTTATCCCTCCGCAATCCAACACTTTCCCTACTGTTGCACTGATTGGAGTGGGAATAGTACATTTTATCCTGCCCCTAGCCAACACTCCCTACTGTTGCACTCACTGGAGTGGGAAAAGTAATTTTTACCCCTCCGCTATCCAACACATCTCACTGGAGTGGGAATAGTAAATGTTATCCCTCCTCTATCCAGCCCTTTCCCTACTGTTGCACTCACTGGAGTGGGGATAGTAATCTTTACCCTTCCGCTATGCAACACTTTCCCTACTGTTGCACTCATTGGAGTGTGAATAGTAATTTTACCTCTCCGCTATCCAACACTTTCCCTACTGTTACACTCACTAGAGTGGGAATAGTCATTTTTACCCCTCCGCTATCCAACACTTTCCCTACTGTTGCACTCATTGGAGTGGGAATAGTAATTGTTACCCCTCCACTATCCAACACTTTTCCTAATGTTGCACTGACTGTAGTTGAAATTTAAGTGCAAGGATTTTTAAATAGTTTAATGTTTTAATGTATAATAGAATGTGTTTTTAATTAGATTTTATGTTATTGATATATGTATATATATATATATATATATTTATTTATTTGTAAATTTTATATAATTTTAAAAAGATAAAATAAATAAAAATTAACTGTTTATTAATTTTTAAGTAAATATATATATTAAATATTATGGGGCCGATTCCGATTCGGGCCGGAAATCTCTCCGACCGAGCCGGACCCGGAGAGATTTCCGACCGAACCGGACCCGTGCAGTCCGACCGAACGAGTACGATGCGCACGTATGCCATCGGACTCGAGTCGGTCGGACTCCCATTGAAGTCAATGGGAGCCTGTCGTACAACGCGTACGCGGGCTCCCATTGACTCAATGGGTGCGATGCGGACAAGTGCGCCCTCTACAGCGTGTACGCGGCGAAGCGATTCGCGCCGTACACGCACAGGTAGGGGGACCCATGGGTCCCCCTGTGTGCGACTCGCGTGGCTACGCGTACAGGGGGTCTGACACGGACCCCCAAATTACGGCTCCGACAGCTCTTTCGAGCCGGAGTGCGCGGCTCGGTCGGACTGCTCGCGGCGCGCATCGTACTTACCCGGCCGGGGAACGTCTCCATTGCGCGGTGCGAGTCGTGTCCGTGTGAGTCGGTCGGTGCGGTTCGACCCGGGATCGAGTCGGTCGGAGCGGTCGGGACGCCCGGACGAGTCGGTCGGCGAATACGCATCGTACTCGCTCGCCCGGACGCGCGTACGGATCGGTCGGGAAATAGGGCTCCGAATCGGATCCGGTTAAGCCGAATCCGTTTCGGAGCCCTACCGGCCGAGATCGGAATCGGCCCCTATGTATGTGTTTAACTTTTTAATTAAGTTTATTTGTTATATTTAAAATAGATATTAAATCTAATTTTTTTTTTATTCATTTTATTATTTAATATATTTAATATTTATCAGTTTATTTTATATATTTATATAAATCGATATTTTGTACAACTATATTTTTGACCGATATTTTCTTTCTCGATATTTTTGTACTTACCTGTTTAACCCCTTCGGTGCTTATGACGAGCTGGACTCGTCATGGCACACAGTGGTCGTGTGCTCATGACGAGTCCAGCTCGTCATAAGACCACCCACGGGGAAGCGCTGGCGCTCCCCCGTGGGGATCCGATTGTTGGGTTTTTTCGGGGAAGGCAGGGGAAGGGCTTCCCCTGCCTCCCCCGCCTCCCCTTCAATGACATCAGCGCGCGAGGCGCGCTGACGTCATTGGGGGTTTCCCTAGCTTCCGCGACGCGCTGGAAGCCATTTGCTTCCAGCGCGTCGGGGAATAAGGTCAGTTTTGGCTCGGGGAGGGGGTTTGAAAGAAAAGAGGCATCGAGGGAAAGGAAAACCCTTTCCTTTCCCTCGATGCCTCTTTGTGCATTCCTGCTGCACGATCATGCGATCATGCAGCAGGAATGCCCACTAGACACCAGGGAATTTCTTTTTTTTCTTTTTAAATGTCTAAATACTGTTTCGGGGAGCGGCCCCTTGGGCAAGGGTCGCTCCCCCTTTGGGGGCCATATGTATTTGTTGCTCTGCGCCCCCTGGGGGGCAGTTTTTTAAAAATAAATCGGGAGAATGTGCATACACCACCCCCCCGTGTGAAACAAAAGAGGCATCGAGGGAAAGGAAAGGGCTTTCCTTTCCCCCAATGCCTCTTTTGTGCATTCCTGCTGCACGATCGTGCAATCGTGCAGCAGGAAAGCCCACCAGACACCAGGGAATTTCTTTTTTTTTTTTTAAACATGTAAATACTGTTTCGGGGAGCGGCCCCTTGGGCAAGGGTCGCTTTGGGGGCCATATGTATTTTTTATAAATCGGGAGAATGGCAGTGCATACACCCCCCCGTGTGAAACAAAAGAGGCATCGAGGGAAAGGAAAGGGTTTTCCTTTCCCCCAATGCCTCTTTTGTGCATTCCTGCTACACGATCATGCGATCGTGCAGCAGGAATGCCCACTAGACACCAGGGAATTTATTTATTTTTTGTTAAAAACGTCTAAATACTGTTTTGGGGAGCGGCCCCTTGGGCAAGGGTCACTCCCCTTTTGGGGGCCATATGCTTTTGGTGCTCTGCCCCCCCTGGGCAGTTTTTTATTTAATAAATTGGGAGAATGGGGCCTTGAATCGGTCAAGTGTTGTGCACTGGCCTGGCAGGTTGCTGGCAGTGCATACACCACCCCCCCCGTGTGTGGCAGCCCGGGCTGAAACAGCTTCCGGGCACACACACATGTGCATGATATAGAGGTATACTGCAATAAGTGGCACTCAGAACACAATGAAGAGCGAACTAGAGGGGGCTGAGAGTGAAAGTATAGTGTCTTTGGAAGAGAAGAGATTTGAGGTCAGCTTTGAAGATCCGGGTAGAGGAGGTGGCACGGAGCAATGGGGGAAGCGATTCTCACCGGTTAGCGCCATCGATCTTTCCCTTTTGAAGAGGGGGGGTGCGCAAGCAGAAGCTTTTCCGCATTGCGAGCCACCGGACAATTTCAATTTATTCACCAGGTAACGAGGGGAGGACGTGTGTAAGGCTTTGTGTGTGATGCAGGCAGTTTTGTAAATAGATCTTGCCTCGATCGGAAGCCATCGAAGAGAGGACAGGATAGGGTGACGTGGTCGCTTCGTTTAGACCCTGAAATGAAGCGAGCTGCTGAATGGAGGATGGATTTGAGAGGGGAGAGGTGGGATTTGGGTAGGCCCTTCAGAAGAGAATTGCAATAATCCAGTCTTGAGAGAACCAGAGATTGTACTAAGGTTTTTAAGTCTTTCTCCGGGAAGAACCGACGGATCCCCCATAGAAGGCGCAACTGGTAACGTGCGTTCTTAGCAATAGAGTTGATGTGGGAGATTAGGTTGAGTCTTTTGTCAAGAATGACACCTAGGTATTTAGCGCTGTCGACAATGATGGGTTTGTTGTTGAGTAGGTTCAGCTGATCCATCCAAGATTGAACAGGAGGAGGTGAGAGAGAGGTAGAGAGGAGGAGGAATTCAGTTTTGGCGGGATTCAGAATGAGTTGGTGAGCTAACATCCAGTTGTGAATAGAGTGGAGAGTAGAGTTGAGTAGTGAGAGATCGTGTGCGGAAGATAAAGGTATCTTCCCACTAGTCCACCAGGCATTTATTTGTGGAGAGTGACCCCTTGGGTGGCAGAATAGCAGTATGTTTTTAGGCCCATCTGCCCCCAAGGAGGGCAGAAGCCACTAGACACCAGGGTTTTTTTAATTTTTGTGTTGGGGAGTGGCCAAAAGGGCAAGGGTTGCTCCCTTTTACGGGGGTGAATATTTTATTTATACTCTTTGGCCCACCTACCCCTTAGCTTGGCTGGTGGATTGTGTGTGGACTGGTGCATTATTTTCATATGTGATTGTAATGTTTTTTTCTCCTTTTTATTCTAGTGTAAAGCTTTTGATTCCTGTTTGCGGTTTCGGCAGTGGTTGTTCTGCAGTTTTGCGTAATTGCATTTATTTGGTAAGAAAAATATTTTTGTTGTGTGTACTCCAAATGAGTATTATTGTCATGCATGAATGAATTTTTTGTAAGTGGTGTCATAATGGCAGCATATTTGTTAGTGTTCAGAGCATGAAATTCTTTGCGATGTTTTGCATTGTCTTATGTGTAATTTTTTTTCTTCTTTTTTAGTGGGATATTGTTGATCCTTACTGTGTCTGTGCAGAGTAGGTGGTGGTGAGTCTAACTGCTTCTGTCACGTGAGTGGTATAGTGTTGGAGTATATAGGTCTTTGTGATAAAGCTATATTTTGTTTATTTCTTTTTTTACAAAGGGTTTGTTGTTGTTGACTTGTTTGACAAGTAACCTTTATTAGTAAGCATTATGGCTAGCCGTAGAATTACTGCTCAGCAGGTGGTTGGTTTGCTTCTTGAATCTTCCTCTGAGCAGGATTATGAGACTGACAGTGCGTCTGAGGGAGAGGAGGGAGGGGAAGATTCAGGCAGTGAGTTTTCTCTCCACATGGAATCATCGGATGATGAAGGTACTCTCAGTGCAGATGAAGTGCCTGATTTAGAGGAGGATACTACTGTGCCGATGGTGCAAGAGGCATCTGGATTGCAGCCTGGGGCTGCTAGGCTTCCTACTGGAAGTGCTGGACTCTGGGTTGATCCAAACATGGTGCAGCCGGTGTTGCCTGCCTTTAGTGGTTATGCAGGGTGTAGAGTGGATTGTGAACATTATTTGCCTATACAGTATTTTCAGTTGTTTATGGATGATGTATTTTTGGGTGAGATTGTTGAGCAGACTAATTTGTATGCTGAACAGTTTTTGAGGGACAACAGTGCCAGACTTAGGCCCCATTCTAGAGCTACCCGGTGGAGTCCCACAAATCTGGAAGAGATGAAGAAGTTTTTGGGTTTGACTTTTTTGATGGGTTTGATAAGGAAGCCGTCCATGGGTTCATATTGGTCTACCAGTCCCTTGATGGCAACGGCCATATTTCCTGCAGTTATGACTCGTGATCGGTATTTACTTTTGCTTCGGATGCTGCATTTTGTTGATAATGGTTTGGCGTTGCCACGAGATCACCCTGAATGTGACCGTCTTTTTAAGATTCGGCCTGTTCTTGATCACTTTGTAGATCGATTTTCAGAGATCTATACTCCAGGGAAAGAAATATCTATTGATGAGTCTTTGGTCCTGTTCAAGGGCCGTTTGGTTTTTAGGCAGTACATTCCTAGCAAGAGGGCATGCTATGGAATTAAGCTGTATATGTTGTCTGAGAGTAGGACAGGATATGTTTTTAATTTGCGTGTGTACACTGGTAGGGATTCCACTATTGACCCCCTGGTTGTCCGTCCACTTTTGGAGTTTCAGAGAAAATTGTGTGGGATCTTGCTAGAGGACTGTTTAACAGAGGCCACCATTTGTACCTTGATAACTTCTACACCGCTGTGCAATTGTTTAAGGAATTGTTCAAAGTGGACACTTTTGCTTGTGGCACAATCCGCTCTAACCGTAAAGGTTATCCAAAAGAGCTTGTTTGCAAAAAACTTCAGAGGGGACAGTGCAGTGCCTTGCGTAGTGAGGAACTGCTAGCTGTGAAATTTGTGGACAGGAGGGATGTGTACCTGCTGACTACCATCCATGATGAGAGTACTTCACCTGTGGCTGTTTGGGGTCAGATTGCTGAAGTGCGCAAACCTGTGTGCATTTTAGACTACAATAAGCACATGGGTGGTGTTGATAGAGTAGATCAGAGGTTGGAACCTTACACTGCTATTCGTAAGTCTTACATTTGGTATAAGAAGTTGGCCATCCATCTCTTCAATTTAGCAACTTTCAATGCTTTTGTTGTGTTCAAGGAGTGTTCTCCTGCGTCAAAGTTGACTTTTGTTCAGTTTCAGCAGTCTGTCATAGGCAGCCTTGTTGTTGTGGAACAGGCAAGTGTTCCTAGAGTTGGAGTGGTGGAGGATGTGGCTCGATTGAAAGATCGCCACTTTCCTGATCAAATTCCTCCTACACCCTCAAAAGACTTTCCCACTAGGAGATGTAGAGTCTGTTGGCGAAGAGGTACGCAGAAGGAGACTCGTATGTACTGCCCTGAGTGTCCTTCTAACCCTGGGCTGTGTGTGCCTGCTTGTTATAGAGCGTACCACAAGCAAAAGAATTATTGGGAGCAACCATGAGTGGTAAAGTGAACTGCCTGGTCTGTAATGTTTAAGAATTGTTGTTCTGTTTCAAGGTTGGCATTAGTGCAATGTATTTAGTTTCTGATTTTGTGTTAGTAGATTTGTATCTATTTGCAATTTGTTTGTGTTTTCTTTTTTGTATAAAAAAATCCTAAATGTGATGGTGGTGTGTGTAGGCTGGTGCTTGGCTGGCGGTGTGCGTGGAGTGGCGCTTGGCTGGTGGTGTGCATGGAGTGGCTCTTGGCTGGCGGTGTGCGTGGAGTGGTGCTTGGCTGGCGGTGTGCGTGGAGTGGCGCTAGGCTGGCGGTGTGCGTGGAGTGGCGCTAGGCTGGCGGTGTGCGTGGAGTGGCGCTAGGCTGGTGGTGTGCGTGGAGTGGCGCTTGGCTGGTGGTGTGCGTGCAGTGGCTCTTGGCTGGCGGTGTGCGTGGAGTGGTGCTTGGCTGGCGGTGTGCGTGGAGTGGCGCTAGGCTGGCGGTGTGCGTGGAGTGGCGCTAGGCTGGCGGTGTGCGTGGAGTGGCGCTAGGCTGGTGGTGTGCGTGGAGTGGCGCTTGGCTGGCGGTGTGCGTGGAGTGGCGCTTGGCTGGCGGTGTACGTGGACTGGCGCTCGGCTGGCAGTGTGTGAGTAGTGACTTGCTGCTGGTCACTACACACACTGCTAGCCGAGCGACACTCCACGCAATCCATCAGCTTGTGTGGTTGCTGTGTTAGGAATGTGGGTGTGTGAAAGTGATGGGCCCTTGAATGGCGCTGGCTGCTGGTGTGAGTGTTGTAATGTGATGGGCCCGCGGCTGGTGGTGTGAATGGTTTTGTATTTGTCACACGTATGAAAGGTGTATGAATGGCCTGTAAAGAGGTTGGTGCCTTGTCGTGGCTTTACAGCTCACGAGCTGTGAGTCAATGGTTCAGTTTCTCGTCCTTTCAATTATTAACAGTGCATTTCATTTTTGTGAAATCACTTGTTAATACAATTGTATATACTGAACCATCACTCACCCTCGTGCCAAATCCAACCAGTATGTGTGTGTGTGCTTGAGGATTAGATGGCTGTGCAGTAATATATTTTTTTGTCTTTCTCAAGCAGGGTGTACCTTGTCCCTTTTTTGTGAATGTTGTAATGTGTTTGTTTCGTGCCTGGTGGTGTGAATGGTCTTGTGTGTATCACGTATGAAAGGTGTGTGAATGGCCTGTAAAGCGGTTGGGGCCTTGACGTGGCTTTACAGCTCACGAGCTGCGAGTCACTGGTTCAGTTTTTTGTCCTTTCAATTATTGACAGTGCATTTCATTTTTGTGAAATCTCTTGTTAATAAAATTGTATATACTGAACCATCACTTGCCCTCGTGCCAAATCCAACCAGTATGTGTGTGTGCTTGAGGAATAGATGGCTGTGCAGTAATCTTTGTCTTTTTAGTCTGTCTGCCAAGGTGTACATTCCGACTAAGAATAACGTACCAACTGTAGATATTGTCGTAAACGAAACACCCATGGGAGTACATGGTGATAGCTCTCTTGTGGATCCCAACAAGTTATGGTACCCACAATGTCCTGCAAACCTCAAAATGTCTGTCACATTTTCCTTGCAATATTGTGCCAAAATTTTCACGCTGCAGAAATAAACAACACATTATCTCAAAATGACCTGGTTTTGCAAGGGGGGTCACCTGGGTTTTTGGCCCGGGGCTCGGAGGCCACATAGGGAAACCTACCAAACCCACACATTTCTGAAAAGTAGACACCCGGGGGCTTCCAGGGAGGTATGGCTTGCGTGGATCCCCCAACGTTTCCTTACCCAGAATCCCCTGCAAACCTCAATTTTAGCTGAAAAAATCACTTTTTTCACACATTTTTGTGTGGGAAAGTGTGGCATCACTGGCCTCACACAAATTTCCTACCACCCAGCATTCCCCCAGGTCTCCCGATAAAAATGGTGCCTCACTTGTGTGGGATCAGAAAAAAGGACAAGGGAACCCTTGAAATCAAAAGGGACCAAGGGTGCTAATCGATTCTCAGAAACAAAGGTCCCTATAAAGTAAGAAATGGATAAGATGGCCACAAAGTCACAATGAAGTTTGAGGCTACTTTAGTTATGCTTACAAAATATTTAATTATTAAGAACCAAAATAACAAAACAACAAAAAAATCAATAATGAGTGAGCAAGGCGTGAGGAGGTAGGGGGAAATCAGCCGATTTCCTTACCGCAGGCAAGTGACTTAAAAGTGACTTAAGCAATAGAATGAAAATTAGAAGCCACAATAAGGGGTACGTCTATTACTCAAAAACAATATCTATACAACATGAGTTAGAGACGTAGGTGTCGACGACGTTTCGATCCCAACTTAAATTGTGGGATCATCATCAGGACTGAAGGTAAAACAAATGCCTGGAAAGTTGCCTGGGTAAGCGAGGAAAGGTAATGAGGAGAGAGGGGGGAAAAAAGGGAAAACATAGCTAGAGTTACATAGTTGCATTGCATCTATAATACAGAAAAAGACAGTTCCACTTAAGCAGTTAAAACGTGAGAAGGTACAGAGGTCCGAGTAACCACATATGATATTAATAAACCGGGAAAACAAAAGAATAGGCGGCTATCGAATATGGGGCATGCTGGACACGATGGTGCGGTGGGCAAGCGGGGAGTTAAATAACAAGGAGGCTGGTGAAAACCATACAATAAAGTTAAGGTGAAAGACTAAAGGCAAACACCTATGAATTTGGAGCGACCAACCGTCTGTGAGTCTAAGCAACCAGAACAAGGTGAAAGGGGTTCTGGTACACAATGAAACCCAAGAGATAACACCGTGAATTCCAGCGCAGAGCATAAGGAGCAGGAAATTCTTCCTTAAGAAAACGCGGTGCATGCAGAACGATGGTGGAGGCAATAAAACGTACTCAAAAATCCGAGTGAGCAGTCGTGAGGGCAGATGTCTACAAGGGGAGTGATCCAGGGCGAGAGTAGACCTGTCATACAGGCTAGGGAAATTGGGAAAGGCAGCGTTAAATAACGGGTAATAACAATGGGGGGGAGGGGGGGAAGGAAAAGGAGAAAAGAGCCAAATGTCTTACCGGAGATACTACATAGGGAAATGCGTGGGGGCGGACAAGACGGATCCAGCGGTAGCAGGGCCTGGAATCGGTCATGCAAGTATACTGCCCCGGTAGGACTAGATCATTAAGCCCAGGTGCGGGCGTATCTTGAAGGGTGGCGGCAATCTCAATGGAGCCGCTACTAAAGGGAAGTAAGCAATGAGCGTGGTGAATTGAGGTTACTAAAGGATAGGGAGTAGGAATCATAATTTGAAAGTGTACTCACTCGGAAAAGTCCTCTGTGCGATGGAGTCAGAAGGGAGCCGTCGCGGATGGTCGGGGGGCTGTGTAGTATGTAGACGCTCAAATATACCTCAACCACGAGGGTCTGTAGGAAGACTAATGAACTGGACCGGTGCTTCCAGAGATATGCGTAGTGCGTGAGACGGCGCCTGCGCAATAGTCACATAAAAACTAGAATGGAGAAAAAACTACATAATGGCACGGTGGTGGTGCAAGTGAACTGCGCATGTCTGAAACGGTAAATGCACGTGAAAGAATACAGGGAAGGTGCGCAGGACTCGTAGGAGAGCCGAGATTGAGCCATGCCTATGCCTGATGTCAATTACTGCGTGTCCCTGGTGAGGCAGTTAAACATATTGTATAGGATAAAGAGATACAAGGTAAAAACACGGAGTCCACCAACCGGGACAATTAAACATTGTATATGTAAAATTTGAGGTGAACAAAACTGAATTATAATGTGGTCGGACACAATAAAAGCATGAAGTGCAACAATGCATTTAACGAGAATTGAGAACATTCGGGCCAATAAACATGCACAGTAACCAAACAATTGCACAGTATCAACCAAGTGTAGCATGATCTAGTGAAACCCACTAAGGGTAAACAATAACATTAATGCATATTAACAAGCGTCACATAAATCAAGAGTCTATCTACATCAGCGAGGTCCATATTATAGTAGATTCATCCAATCTTCCGTGCGGTTTAATCCTGTACGGATGCTGTTAGTCCGTATAATCCATTTAAGTTCCTCTTTATTGAGGATGCTGGTGATGTTGGCGTTCCTGGGCGGTTTTTGGATTACATTGATAACTTGCCAGTAAAGATCCTCTTCATTGTGGTTAAAAATGGTAAAATGTTCGACCAGTGGTGCATTCGCAGTCTTGCAACGGATCCTACTTCTGTGCTGGCAGACCCTGATTCTGACCTTTTGCGTGGTTTGACCAATGTAGACCAGGTTACATGGGCAGGTGATAGCATATATGACATTTTGGGTATTACAATTTGAGAAGTTAGACAGAGTGACATTGATATTAGCATGCTTAAACGTCTTAGTGTCAGAGGTCAAATGACAAACACTACAACCCCCACATCTAAAGTGCCCTGTGGTGGGGGGTAGGCCCCACAATTGGGTAAGTGTCTGAGGGCCGCTCTTAGTAGGCAGGGCTGCCCTGACCAAGTGATCTTTAATACTTTTGTTCTTCTTGAACGCAAAAAGTGGGCGCTCAAGTTTCAGTTCAGCAGTGTTAAGTACAGGCCAGTGTCTCAGAATAGACTTCCTGACTACGTTGGAGACCGGGGAGAATGTAGTAACACAGACTGTCTTCTCATCTGTAGTCCTGATTTTAGGACTAAGAAGTGTATCGCGGGGGCAGTACCATCCTCTCTTTAATGAAGTTTTCACCAATTTGTGGGGGTACCCTCTGTTCCTCAATTTCTGTGACAGGATGTTGGCTTCTCTGAAGTAGTCCTCCTTCCGCTGACAATTCCTCCGAATACGAAGGAATTGGGAATATGGGAGGGAATCACGTAAGGCACGTGGATGGTGGCTATTATATGCCAACAGTGTGTTTTTTTCTGTCGGTTTACGGTATAGAGTGGTGTATAGGGTGCCCTCATCAGCTATAATGGTGAGGTCAAGGAAAGCTACTTGGGTTCTGCTTTTGGTAAGGGAAAACTTAAGCCCATTGCTGTGGGCATTGAGCCAGTCTAGGAATTGTCCGAGTAAAACCTCATCGCCTCTCCAAATCATAAAAATGTCGTCAATATACCTTTTTCACTCAAGGATGTTACTTATAAAGGGATTAAAGGGGGACAGTATTTTCTCTGTCTCAATCCAATCCATATAGAGAATGGCAAAATTGGGCGCAAAAACTGCGCCCATAGAAGTTCCCTTCACCTGTTGGAAAAAGGTACCATTAAACAAGAAAAAATTGCGAGTCAGGCAGATTTTAAGTAGATGTAAAATAAATGAGGTCGGGACAGGGTGAGGTTGTGGTCTAGAGTTAAGGACTGTACGGATAACTTCTATGCCTTCCTCTTGGGGGATATTAGTGTACAAAGACTCAACGTCAAGTGTACAAAGGAAACTATATTCTGGGTCAAAGGAGAGTTCCTCAACTAAGTTCACCATGGCCATAGTGTCCTTGATATAGCAAGTAGTGGTAGGTACGAAGTCTTTAATAAAGTAATCAACATACCGTCCCAATGGCTCAAGAATGGATCCACACCCAGAGACGATGGGGCGGCCAGGTGGGGAATCCGCATTCTTATGCACCTTCGGTAAGGTGTAAATTACCGGTGTCCTGGGTGACTTGACATTTAAGTATAAAAATTCATTTTTGCTCAAAAAGCCGCTTTCCAAACCTTCTTCAGTAATGTCACGAATCAGTGTCTGGATTTCTGTAGTAGGGTCTGATGGAAGTCTACGGTAATGATCGGGTATGGAAAGCTGCCTATCGATCTCCTGTGTGTATGTGTCTAGATCTTGCAATACTATTCCACCGCCCTTGTCTGCCGGTTTGATGATAAGAGTATCTGTCTGTTTCAAACTAAGAAGGGCATTTTTCTCATCCATGGGTAGATTGTATGGAACAAACCGATGCTGCTGTTCAAGGTTCATAATATCTTTAAGAACTAATTTCTCAATAGTCTGGACTTCAGCCGGTACGCCACTTAGAGGTGGAGAGAAGGTAGAAGGAGGGCGGAAACTAGTATAGGCTGAAGGCGGGGTATATGGTGTATTGAGGAAGAATGCTTGGAGACGTATTTTTCTAAAAAATCTGAGGAGTTCAATATGCAATTCGAGAAAGTTAGGTTTCACAGTGGGGACAAAGGATAAGCCTTTGCTCAATACAGCAATTTCTTTCTCAGAAAGTTGGTGATTCGATAAGTTAAAGATCGGGATGGGATCAGAGTTGGCAGCAGCAGGTATGATGTCAATCATGGTCAATCCAGTAATATTTCTCATGTTGCTCACCACTGGTAGTATCGTTGTCGTGTCTGTCTGTCCCCGGGTGCACTGTGCCACCTTGGGGGGCGTGTGGACCCTCTGTTGGGCTGGCGGCCCTGATCTTGGCCTAAAAAATTGGGATTGGTGCTCCTATTCCTAGAAGTGCTCGTCCCTTCACCAGAGTCTGAGTTGTCCGAGGATTCAACTGAAGTGTCAGAGAACCCTACAATGCTCTGTTGTTTATTGAATCGTCCCCACGGTCTTTGTGTCCTAGGCCCTGAGTACAGTCTGTTGGTGTAAAAATCCTCATGTGGCTTCTAATTTTCATTCTATTGCTTAAGTCACTTTTAAGTCACTTGCCTGCGGTAAGGAAATCGGCTGATTTCCCCCTACCTCCTCACGCCTTGCTCACTCATTATTGATTTTTTTGTTGTTTTGTTATTTTGGTTCTTAATAATTAAATATTTTGTATGCATAACTAAAGTAGCCTCAAACTTCATTGTGACTTTGTGGCCATCTTATCCATTTCTTACTTTATAGGGACCTTTGTTTCTGAGAATCACTTGTGTGGGAGGCCCAAGTACCCGCGACAGGCAAGGGCCCACAACGTATTGAGGCGACCTCAAAATGGCCTTTCACAAAACGACCTAGTTTTGCAAGGGGGGTCACCTGGGTTTTTGGCCCTGTGCTCGGCGGCCATCTAGGGAAACCTACCAAACCCACACATTTCTGAAAAGTAGACACCCGGGGGCTTCCAGGGAGGTATGGCTTGCGTGGATCCCCCAACGTTTCCTTACCCAGAATCCCCTGCAAACCTCAATTTTAGCTGAAAAAATCACTTTTTTCACACATTTTTGTGTGGGAAAGTGTGGAATCACTGGCCTCACACAAATTTCCTACCACCCAGCGTTCCCCCAGGTCTCCCGATAAAAATGGTGCCTCACTTGTGTTGGAGGCCCAAGTACCCGCGACAGGCAAGGGCCCACAACGTATTGAGGCGACCTCAAAATGGCCTTTCACAAAACGACCTGGTTTTGCAAGGGGGGTCACCTGGGTTTTTGGCCCTGTGCTCGGCGGCCATCTAGGGAAACCTACCAAACCCACACATTTCTGAAAAGTAGACACCCGGGGGCTTCCAGGGAGGTATGGCTTGCGTGGATCCCCCAACGTTTCCTTACCCAGAATCCCCTGCAAACCTCAATTTTAGCTGAAAAAATCACTTTTTTCACACATTTTTGTGTGGGAAAGTGTGGCATCACTGGCCTCACACAAATTTCCTACCACCCAGCGTTCCCCCAGGTCTCCCGATAAAAATGGTGCCTCACTTGTGTGGGAGGCCCAAGTACCCGCGACAGGCAAGGGCCCAAAACGTAGTGAGGTGACATCAAAATTGCCTATCTCAAAACCACCTGGTTTTGCAAGGGGGGTCACCTGGATCTTTGGCCCTGTGCTCGGCGGCCATCTAGGGAAACCTACCAAACTCACACATTTCTGAAAAGTAGACACCCGGGGGCTTCCAGGGAGGTATGGCTTGCGTGGATCCCCCAACGTTTCCTTACCGAGAATCCCCTGCAAACCTCAATTTTAGCTGAATAAATCACTTTATTCACTCATTTTTGTGTGGGAAAGTGTGGCATCACTGGCCTCACACAAATTTCCTACCACCCAGCGTTCCCCCAGGTCTCCCGATAAAAATGGTGCCTCACTTGTGTGGGAGGCCCAAGTACCCGCGACGGGCAAGGGCCCAAAACGTAGTGAGGCAACATCGAAATTGCCTATCTCAAAACCACCTGGTTTTGCAAGGGGGGTCACCTGGATCTTTGGCCCCGTGCTCGGCGGCCATCTAGGGAAACCTACCAAACCCACACATTTCTGAAAAGTAGACACCCGGGGGCTTCCAGGGAGGTATGGCTTGCGTGGATCCCCCATCGTATCCTTACCCAGAATCCCCTGCAAACCTCAATTTTAGCTGAAAAAATCACTTTTTTCACACATTTTTGTGTGGGAAAGTGTGGCATCACTGGCCTCACACAAATTTCCTACCAGCCAGCGTTCCCCCAGGTCTTCCGATAAAAATGGTGCCTCACTTGTGTAGGTTTCCCTAGGTGCCGGCAGAGCTAGGGTTCACAAACTACAGCTAGGCACTTTGCCAAAAAGGGTCATTTTTCACTGCGAAATTGAGGTGTGACCACGTTGCGTTTTGCGCCGTTTCCTGTTGCAGGCACTAGGCCGACCCACACAAGTGAGGTACCATTTTTCTCGTAAGACTTTGGGGAACGCGGGGTGGGTGGAAATTTGTGGATCCACGCAGATTCCAGAACTTTCCACCACAGAAATGTTGGGAAAATGTGTTTTTTTTGACAATTTTTTAGGTTTGCAAGGGATTCTGGGTAACAGAACCTGGAGGGAGGCAGTCAAGTCACCCCATCCTGGATTCCCCTGGGTGTCTAGTGTTCAAAAATGTATAGGTTTTCTAGGTTTCCCTAGGTGCCGGCAGAGCTAAGGTTAAAAAACTACAGCTAGGCACTTTGCCAAAAAAGGGACATTTTTCACTGCGAAATTGAGGTGTGACCACGTTGCGTTTTGCACCGTTTCCTGTCGCAGGCACTAGGCCGACCCACACAAGTGAGGTACCATTTTTCTCGTAAGACTTTGGGGAACGTGGGGTGGGTGGAAATTTGTGGATCCACGCAGATTCCAGCACTTTCCACCACAGAAATGTGGGGAAAATGTGGTTTTTTTGACAATTTTTTAGGTTTGCAAGGGATTCTGTGTAACAGAACCTGGTGGGAGGCAGTCAAGACACCACATCCTGGATTCCCCTGGGTGTGTAGTTTTCAAAAATGTATAGGTTTGCTAGGTTTCCCTAGGTGCCGGCAGAGCTAGGGTTCAAAAACTACAGCTAGGCACTTTGCCAAAAAAGGGTCATTTTTCACTGCGAAATTGAGGTGTGACCACGTTGCGTTTTGCGCCGTTTCCTGTCGCAGGCACTAGGCCGACCCACACAAGTGAGGTACCATTTTTCTCGTAAGACTTTGGGGAACGCGGGGTGGGTGGAAATTTGTGGATCCACGCAGATTCCAGAACTTTCCACCACAGAAATGTGGGGAAAATGTGGTTTTTTTGACAATTTTTTAGGTTTGCAAGGGATTCTGGGTAACAGAACCTGGTGGGAGGCAGTCGAGTCACCCCATCCTGGATTTCCCTGGGTATCTAGTTTTCAAAAATGTATAGGTTTGCTAGTTTTCCCTAGGTGCCGGCAGAGCTAGGGTTCAAAAACTACAGCTAGGCACTTTGCCAAAAAAGGGTCATTTTTCACTGCGAAATTAAGGTGTGACCACGTTGCGTTTTGCGCCGTTTCCTGTCGCAGGCACTAGGCCGACCCACACAAGTGAGGTACCATTTTTCTCGTAAGACTTTGGGGAACGCGGGGTGGGTGGAAATTTGTGGATCCACGCAGATTCCAGAACCTTCCACCACAGAAATGTGGGGAAAATGTGGTTCTTTTGACAATTTTTTAGGTTTGCAAGGGATTCTGGGTAACAGAACCTGGTGGGAGGCAGTCAAGTCACCCCATCCTGGATTCCCTTGGGTGTCTAGTTTTCAAAAATGTATAGGTTTGCTAGGTTTCCTAGGTGCCGGCAGAGCTAGGGTTCAAAAACTACAGCTAGGCACTTTGCCAAAAAGGGTCATTTTTCACTGCGAAATTGAGGTGTGACCACGTTGCGTTTTGCGCCGTTTCCTGTCGCAGGCACTAGGCCGACCCACACAAGTGAGGTACCATTTTTCTCGTAAGACTTTGGGGAACGCGGGGTGGGTGGAAATTTGTGGAACCACACAGATTCCAGAACTTTCCACCACAGAAATGTGGGGAAAATGTGGTTTTTTGGACACTTTTTTAGGTTTGCAAGGGATTCTGGGTAACAGAACCTGGTGGGAGGCAGTCAAGTCACCCCATCCTGGATTCCCCTGGGTGTCTAGTTTTCAAAAATGTATAGGTTTGCTAGGTTTCCCTAGGTGCCGGCAGAGCTAGGGTTCAAAAACTACAGCTAGGCACTTTGCCAAAAAAGGGTCATTTTTCACTGCGAAATTGAGGTGTGACCACGTTGCATTTTGCGCCGTTTCCTGTCGTAGGCACTACGCCGACCCACACAAGTGAGGTACCATTTTTCTCGTAAGACTTTGGGAAACGCGGGGTGGGTGGAAATTTGTGGATCCACGCAGATTCCAAAACTTTCCACCACAGAAATGTGGGGAAAATGTGTTTTTTTTGACAATTGTTTAGGTTTGCAAGGGATTCTGGGTAACAGAACCCGGTGGGAGGCAGTCAAGTCACCCCATCCTGGATTCCCCTGGGTGTCTAGTTTTCAAAAATGTATAGGTTTGCTAGGTTTCCCTAGGTGCCGGCAGAGCTAGGGTTCAAAAACTACAGGTCGGCACTTTGCCAAAAAAGGGTCATTTTTCACTGCGAAATTGAGGTGTGACCACGTTGCGTTTTGCGCCGTTTCCTGTCGCAGGCACTAGGCCGACCCACACAAGTGAGGTACCATTATTCTCGTAAGACTTTAGGGAACGTGGGGTGGGTGGAAATTTGTGGATCCACGCACATTCCAGAACTTTCCACCACAGAAATGTGGGGAAAATGTGGTTTGTTTTAAAAGTTTTTAGGTTTGCAAGGGATTCTGGGTAACAGAACCTGGTGGGAGGCAGTCAAGTCTCCCCATCCTGGATTCCCCTGGGTGTCTAGTTTTCAAAAATGTATAGGTTTGCTAGGTTTCCCTAGGTGCCGGCAGAGCTAGGGTTCAAAAACTACAGCTAGGCACTTTGCCAAAAAAGGGAAATTTTTCACTGCGAAATTGAGGTGTGACCACGTTGCGTTTTGCGCCGTTTCCTGTCGCAGGCACTAGGCTGACCCACACAAGTGAGGTACCATTTTTCTCGTAAGACTTTGGGGAACGCGGGGTGGGTAGAAATTTGTGGATCCACGCAGATTCCAGCACTTTCCACCACAGAAATGTGCGGAAAATTTGTTTTTTTGACAATGTTTTAGCTTTGCAAGGGATTCTGGGTAACAGAACCTGGTGGGAGGCAGTCAAGTCACCCCATCCTGGATTCCCCTGGGTGTCTAGTTTTCAAAAATGTATAGGTTTGCTAGGTTTCCCTAGGTGCCGGCAGAGCTAGGGTTCATGAACTACAGCTAGGCACTTTGCCAAAAAAGGGTCATTTTTCACTACGAAATTGAGGTGTGACCACGTTGCGTTTTGATCCGTTTCCTGTCGCAGGCACTAGGCCGACCCACACAAGTGAGGTACCATTTTTCTCGTAAGACTTTGGGGAACGCGGGGTGAGTGGAAATTTGTGGATCCACGCAGATTCCAGTACTTTCCACCACAGAAATGTGGGGAAAATGTGTTTTTTTTGACAATTTGTTAGGTTTGCAAGGGATTCTGGGTAACAGAACCTGGTGGGAGGCAGTCAAGTCACCCCATCCTGGATTCCCCTGGGTGTCTAGTTTTCAAAAATGTCTAGGTTTGCTAGGTTTCCCTAGGTGCCGGCAGAGCTAGGGTTCAAAAACTACAGCTAGGCAGTTTGCCAAAAAAGGGTCATTTTTCACTGCGAAATTGAGGTGTGACCACGTTGCGTTTTGTGCCGTTTCCTGTCGCAGGCACTAGGCCGACCCACACAAGTGAGGTACAATTTTTCTCGTAAGACTTTGGGGAACGCGGGGTGAGTAGAAATTTGTGGATCCACGCAGATTCCAGAACTTTCCACCACAGAAATGTGGGGAAAATGTGGTTTTTTTGACAATTTTTTAGGTTTGCAAGGGATTCTGGGTAACAGAACCTGGTGGGAGGCAGTCAAGTCACCCCATCCTGGATTCCCCTGGGTGTCTAGTTTTCAAAAATGTATAGGTTTGCTAGGTTTCCCTAGGTGCCGGCAGAGCTAGGGTTCAAAAACTACAGCTAGGCACTTTGCCAAAAAAGGGTAATTTTTCACTGCGAAATTGAGGTGTGACCACGTTGCGTTTTGCGCCGTTTCCTGTCGCAGGCACTAGGCCGACCCACACAAGTGAGGTACCATTTTTCTCGTAAGACTTTGGGGAACGCGGGGTGGGTGGAAATTTGTGGATCCACGCAGATTCCAGAACTTTCCACCACAGAAATGTGGGGAAAATGTGTTTTTTTTTGACAATTTTTTAGGTTTGCAAGGGATTCTGGGTAACAGAACCTGGTGGGAGGCAGTCAAGTCACCCCATCCTGGATTCCCTTGGGTCTAGTTTTCAAAAATGTATAGGTTTGCTAGGTTTCCCTAGGTTCCGGCAGAGCTAGGGTTCAAAAACTACAGCTAGGCACTTTGCCAAAAAAGGGTCATTTTTCACTGCGAAATTGAGGTGTGACCACGTTGCGTTTTGCGCCGTTTCCTGTCGTAGGCACTAGGCCGAACCACACAAGTGAGGTTCCATTTTTCTCGTAAGACTTTGGGAAACGTGGGGTGGGTGGAAATTTGTGGATCCACGCAGATTCCAGAGCTTTCCACCACAGAAATGTGGGGAAAATGTGTTTTGTTTGACAATTTTTTAGGTTTGCAAGGGATTCTGGGTAACAGAACCTGGTGGGAGGCAGTCAAGTCACCCCATCCTGGATTCCCCTGGGTGTCTAGTTTTCAAAAATGTCTAGGTTTGCTAGGTTTCCCTAGGTGCCGGCAGAGCTAGGGTTCAAAAACTACAGCTAGGCACTTTGCCAAAAAAGGGTCATTTTTCACTGCGAAATTGAGGTGTGACCACGTTGCGTTTTGTGCCGTTTCCTGTCGCAGGCACTAGGCCGACCCACACAAGTGAGGTACAATTTTTCTCGTAAGACTTTGGGGAACGCGGGGTGAGTAGAAATTTGTGGATCCACGCAGATTCCAGAACTTTCCACCACAGAAATGTGGGGAAAATGTGTTTTTTTGACAATTTTTTAGGTTTGCAAGGGATTCTGGGTAACAGAACCTGGTGGGAGGCAGTCAAGTCACCCCATCCTGGATTCCCCTGGGTGTCTAGTTTTCAAAAATGTATAGGTTTGCTAGGTTTCCCTAGGTGCCGGCAGAGCTAGGGTTCAAAAACTACAGCTAGGCACTTTGCCAAAAAGGGTAATTTTTCACTGCGAAATTGAGGTGTGACCACGTTGCGTTTTGCGCCGTTTCCTGTCGCAGGCACTAGGCCGACCCACACAAGTGAGGTACCATTTTTCTCGTAAGACTTTGGGGAACGCGGGGTGGGTGGAAATTTGTGGATCCACGCAGATTCCAGAACTTTCCACCACAGAAATGTGGGGAAAATGTGTTTTTTTTGACAATTTTTAGGTTTGCAAGGGATTCTGGGTAACAGAACCTGGTGGGAGGCAGTCAAGTCACCCCATCCTGGATTCCCTTGGGTCTAGTTTTCAAAAATGTATAGGTTTGCTAGGTTTCCTAGGTTCCGGCAGAGCTAGGGTTCAAAAACTACAGCTAGGCACTTTGCCAAAAAAGGGTCATTTTTCACTGCGAAATTGAGGTGTGACCACGTTGCGTTTTGCGCCGTTTCCTGTCGTAGGCACTAGGCCGAACCACACAAGTGAGGTTCCATTTTTCTCGTAAGACTTTGGGAAACGTGGGGTGGGTGGAAATTTGTGGATCCACGCAGATTCCAGAGCTTTCCACCACAGAAATGTGGGGAAAATGTGTTTTGTTTGACAATTTTTAGGTTTGCAAGGGATTCTGGGTAACAGAACCTGGTGGGAGGCAGTCAAGTCACCCCATCCTGGATTCCCCTGGGTGTCTAGTTTTCAAAAATGTATAGGTTTGCTAGGTTTCCCTAGGTGCCGGCAGAGCTAGGGTTCAAAAACTACAGCTAGGCACTTTGCCAAAAAACGGTCATTTTTCACTGCGAAATTGAGGTGTGACCACGTTGCGTTTTGCGCCGTTTCCTGTCGCAGGCACTAGGCCGACCCACACAAGTGAGGTACCATTTTTCTTGTAAGACTTTGGGGAACGCGGGGTGGGTGGAAATGTGTGGATCCACGCAGATTCCAGAACTTTCCACCACAGAAATGTGGGGAAAATGTGGTTTTTTGGACACTTTTTAGGTTTGCAAGGGATTCTGGGTAACAGAACCTGGTGGGAGGCAGTCAAGTCACCCCATCCTGGATTCCCCTGGGTGTCTAGTTTTCAAAAATGTATAGGTTTGCTAGGTTTCCCTAGGTGCCGGCAGAGCTAGGGTTCAAAAACTACAGCTAGGCACTTTGCCAAAAAAGGGTCATTTTTCACTGCGAAATTGAGGTGTGACCACGTTGCGTTTTGCGCCGTTTCCTGTCGCAGGCACTAGGCCGACCCACACAAGTGAGGTACCATTTTTCTCGTAAGACTTTGGGAAACGCAGGGGGTGGAAATTTGTGGATCCACGCAGATTCCAGAACTTTCCACCACAGAAATGTGGGGAAAATGTGTTTTTTTGACAATTTTTTAGGTTTGCAAGGGATTCTGGGTAACAGAACCTGGTGGGAGGCAGTCAAGTCACCCCATCCTGGATTTCCCTGGGTGTCTAGTTTTCAAAAATGTATAGGTTTGCTAGGTTTCCCTAGGTGCCGGCAGAGCTAGGGTTCAAAAACTACAGCTAGGCACTTTGCCAAAAAGGGTCATTTTTCACTGCGAAATTGAGGTGTGACCACGTTGCGTTTTGCGCCGTTTCCTGTCGCAGGCACTAGGCCGACCCACACAAGTGAGGTACCATTTTTCTCGTAAGACTTTGGGGAACGCGGGGTGGGTGGAAATTTGTGGATCCACGCAGATTCCAGAACTTTCCACCACAGAAATTTGGGGAAAATGTGGTTTTTTGACACTTTTTAGGTTTGCAAGGGATTCTGGGTAACAGAACCTGGTGGGAGGCAGTCCAGTCACCCCATCCTGGATTCCCCTGAGTGTCTAGTTTTCAAAAATGTATAGGTTTGCTAGGTTTCCCTAGGTGCCAGCAGAGCTAGGGTTCAAAAACTACAGCTGGGCACTTTGCCAAAAAAGGGTCATTTTTCACTGCGAAATTGAGGTGTGACCACGTTGCGTTTTGCGCCGTTTCCTGTCGCAGGCACTAGGCCAACCCACACAAGTGAGGTACCATTTTTCTCGTAAGACTTTGGGGAATGCGGGGTGGGTGGAAATTTGTGGATCCACGCAGATTCCAGAACTTTCCACCACAGAAATGTGGGGAAAATGTGTTTTTTGGGACAATTTTTTAGGTTTGCAAGGGATTCTGGGTAACAGAACCTGGTGGGAGGCAGTCAAGTCACCCCATCCTGGATTCCCCTGGGTGTCTAGTTTTCAAAAATGTATAGGTTTGCTAGGTTTCCCTAGGTGCCGGCAGAGCTAGGGTTCAAAAACTACACCTAGGCACTTTGCAAAAAAGGGTAATTTTTCATTGTGAAAATGTGGTACGTCCACGTTGCATTTTGAGCCATTTCCTGTTGTGGGCACAAGGGCTACCCACACAAGTGAGGTACCATTTTTATCGGGAGACTTAGGGTAACACAGAATTGTAGAGCAACTGTTATTACCTATTGACTTTCGATGCATTTCTGCCTTCCAAATGAAAGACAATGTGTAAAAAATAAGTCATTTTGAAAAATGACCTATAATTCTCATGCTAGTATGGGTACTCCCAATTTCGGAAATGTGCAAATATCTACTGTTTCTAAAATCTACATTTTGTTCCCATTTCAGAAATACATAGGTGTCTTTCATAACAATTTTTCCATGTATACATTTTCCCAAAATAATTGCTATATACCCGGTACATAATAAAAAACCATTGCAAGATGCTGCTCAGTTATTGGCTCTGGGTTCGTCGGGTTCTTGGTCAACCTACAAGTCCTATATATCCCCACAACCAGAAAGGTCCAGCAGATATAACGGTATATTGCTTTCAAATAGCTGTCATAATTAGAAGAAGTTACAGGTGAAAACGTTGACACAAATGGCTGTTTTTTTCAACTAATTTTCAATTTTTCCTTCATTTAACTGTTAGTTTCTATAAGGAAAACTTTAAGGATCTACACAAATGACCCCTTGCTGAATTCAGAATTTTGTCTACTTTTCAGAAATGTATGGCTTTTCAGGATCCATTATTGGTTTCATACCCATTTCTACCATTAACTGGAAGGAGGTTGAAAGCACAAAAAATAGCAAAAATAGGCTATGTCCCAGAAAAATGCCAAAACTGTGTAAAAAAGTTGGTTTTCTGACAAAAGTCTGCTTTTCCCTGAAAGCTGGGAAGATGGTGATTTCAGCACCACAACCCCTTTTTGATGCCATTTGCAGGAAAAAACAAGACGCTTTCATCTGTAGCCCTTCTTTCGCATTTTTCCCCAAAAAAACAAAATTTTGCTGTATTTTGGCTAATTTCTGGGTCCCCTCCAGGGGAATCCACAAACCCTGGGTACCTTTACAATCCCCATGATGTTAGAAAAAAGGACGCAAATTTGGCGTGGATACCTTATGTGGTCAAAAAGTTACAGGGGCCTAAGCCCGCACTACCCCAAATAGCCCAAAAAAGGCTTAGCACAGGGGGGGAAAAGGCCTAGCAGCGAAGGGGTTAAGAATCTGGAGTCAATATTTTTGCATTCTATATTTCTAGTTTAGTGTTCTAATTGCAGCAACAATCATGCATATTTAGCACAGTAGTCTATTATTATGAATATATCTGTTGCAGCTGCACCAGTAAGAGATGTATTCCTACTACAGGATAAAACTCGGTTTTTCATGGTACATTAGTCTTCATGTTGTATTTTGAATAAGAAAATAGATTTAGTAATTGCAAACATGATGTGCAACCGAAATTTCCACCAATATATTAGGATGAAATGGACCTAAAACACTGTTGATTTTTTTTTCGGAGTGTTGGTATTGATATGCCTGTTGATATTAAACCTCCGATATGGCGAGATGGAACTTTAAGGTGATTGATATTCAGTTCGATACTGACTTTGAAAGAGGAGAGTAGATGTGTGTGTAAACTGGCTCTCAGTAGAGTTAGGTACCGCAAGGACAAGCACAACATGGCGTTTCTTCACTGATACCTACTTCACGAGTACTCTTGCACTCCACAGGATATTTTTACTGCTGGCAATACAGATATGCACACCTAAAATACATTTTGTTTCACAATTTATCTTTTTGTGTCTCCCTTTTTCTGCTAATATGAATGTTACAAATTAACACTAGTTTATCAAGAAAGCTTATCTAGAAAGATATCGTATATAACAAACCAGCATGTTTGATTAACAGCGAACAAAAGGTAAAATACAGAAACCTCATGGTTTCTGCTTAGGTCATCTGCCCTTTACTTACTGCTGTTTGCAAGGTAAGAGGTATAGTAGAGAGAAGGTGGAGAGAAAATCATGCACCAGGACTTTGGATAATTAGAGCCTTAAGTGTGGTTATCAAAGTATCAAGGTATTAAGATCCTCCTATCAACACAAAATTAGTTTGTTCGATGGTGTGCAACTTGTACCATTCGTGAAGCAACTAATTGCACACACTAGACAACTGACAAAGAAAGACAACAGAAGCACAGTGATATCAAATAAAGAAACAAAACCTTAACAATGTGCAATGGAAACAAGGTGTGTAAGAGTTTAGTATTTGGAATAAACAGACCACAAAGGGCTGTGACCTGACCATTTAAAGTTATTGGTTTGCAGCCCCTTAAAGTGTGGATGTCATGACATGTAGGTCCTAGTCACTACAGGCCGATTGTTGAGCACCTCAGTGACGAAGTCCGATGCTCTCCATGCCAGTGGAGTCAAGCTATCCTGGCTGATGAGGGGCGAAACCCTGAAACTGGTCCTAGGATGCTTGTTTCCAGCCCAGGAAGGACCTGGCCTGGCAGTTCGGGCTGGACTGTTCCCATGAGGCACAGGGTCAAGATTGATTTGCATATGTCATCCTGAGTGAGAAGGGTATGCCCAGACGTGAGTCCCGTGCTCTCCATGCCATCGGAGTCAAGCTATCCTGGCTGATGAGGGGTGAAACCCCGAAACCGGTCCTAGGATGCTTGTTTCAAGCCCAGGGAGGACCTGGCTGGCAGTTCGGGCTAGACTGTTCCCATGAGGCACAGGGTCAAGACTGATTTGCATATGGCTGGTTTCAAACTGGAATGGCATGGTGAGCAAATAAACGATGGATTTAGGCCCATATCTCTGTAATGGAGTGAATGTATGACATTGTTCTGCATTCTGTCCATCAATTGTTCTTTTTGCGAAGGCCATATGGTCAAATAATGTGTGAGGAAAGACAAAAAGGGAGGCCTTGTAGAAAGGGGTCCCTTTACCATACAATAGATTCTACTGACTCACCTCCCTCCCCACCATCTGGCAGTGTGCCTGGATCTAATAATATGCAGCCTCCTTTCCCAAAGGTCACTGTTTCATTTCTAAAGCAGCCCCGCTTCCATCCTCCCACACTTCAGTGTCTGGGCCGACCCTGCAGCTCCAGAATGCTAGCATAAACTTTCAAGTCTGAGGAAGCGGATCTCAATCTTCATCTTGTGCTCAGTTGTACCAGATGGAGTAAATAATTGACTACACTGGACTCTGCAGTCACATTCGTATTTAAAACTTTGAGTCCTGCTATTGACTTTTCACACCACAGGATGTCAATACAGATCCTGGGAACTAAATTAAGTGGATTGAATTTTGCCCTTGCGTGGCTAGTAGGCTCACCTGCAGAGGAAAATGTCCTATTCAGCTGTATGAATTACAAAAAACATGTTGCCACAACAGTTTAATATATGTAGCTAAGGCACACATAAAGGGGCCGATTCCGATCTGGGTCAGAAAGCTCTCCGACCGATCCGGATCCAGATTGTTTTCCGACCGAGCCGGACCCCTGCATTCCGACCGAGCGAGTACGATGCGGCCGTATGTTGCCGGACTCGGTTCGGTCGGACTCCCATTGAAGTCAATGGGAGCCGGTCGTACAACGTGTACATGGGCTCCCATTGACTCAATGGGTACGTTGCGCACAAGGGGGCCCCCCTGTAGTGGGTTCGCGTTGGTGCCATCCGCACCGTACATCCATGTATAGGGGGGACCCATGGGTCCCCTCTGTGTCCGACTCGTATGGCTACGGGTGAAGGGGGGTCCGGCACGGACCCCCGAAGTCCGCTTCCGAGAGCTTTTTCGTGTCGGAGGCTCCGACTCGATCCGGCTGTCCGGATCGTGCATCGTACTGGCTCGGTCGTAAAACGTCTCCATTGCGCAGTACGAATCGAGTGCGAACGAGTCGGATGGAGCGGTTCAGACCCGGAAACGAGTCGGTCGGCGATTTCGCGTTCAATCGCATCGTACTTGGGCGTCCGGACCTCTGTACTACTCGGTCGGAAACAAAGCCTCCGACTCGGATCCGGTAAAGCCGAATCCGATTCGGAGCCCTATTGACCGAGATCGGAATCGACCCCATAGTAGTTTTGTACCTGTCATAGGGCATGCTTGGTGAGTCCCTTCTAACCAAAAAGCCCAGCTATGGATCTCAGAACAGGTACAAAATCAATGTTTGTGTGCACACAGAATTGTCATATGTGCTGGAACAAAACAAAGTCAGGATACCAGATAACTTACATGTAAGTTGCCAAGCAGGTGACATTCCCGTCCCTACAGTCCCCACTCCCAAACCTGCCTATCCAGAGCTCTTTCCACCACTGGGGAAGTCTGGTCGTCAGATCAGCAAATCCGGTGGGGAAGTCCATCAACATTGCCATGTTGCAGTCCAGCTTTATGTTCTACAATGAAGTATGGCACTTGTAAGGGTGCAGACCATTTCAGCAACTTAGATTTCTTTCCCTTCTTTGCCATTAACCACTTTGTGGTTTGTGAAACAACTGGATGACAAACCTGGAACCAAACAAGGACGGCTGTTTTTTTTTTAAAGCACACACCAAAGCAAAGCACTCCTCCTCAATTGCAGCCCAGTTCTCTATTTTCAGAAATCAGTTTGCAGATAATGCAAGTAACTGTATGCTATCAGCTTTTGTCATCAACTTGAGCTAATACAGCTATGACTCCCATGTCCAAGACATCAGTTTGCACAATGAAAGGCTGACCGTAGTATCAACATTGGAAGTCCAAAGTCTTCAGGGAGGAAAGGCAGCAGTCTGTAGCTGAGGAGGGTTCCAAAAGATTGGATAGCTGTTGGATGAGGTCCCTGTAAAGCTGTTGGCTTTTGTCAGGAAAGCTCCAAGGGAAAGAAATTTGTGTTTCACGCTCAAGAAAGGTTCCTAGCCGAACAAACACTTTTGGCACCCTCACCCATTCAAGATGTCTTCATTCGCACTTTGGATTCCTCCAAGGTGCCTTCAACTATGCCCGAATGATATTTCATTTATGTCAGTTTAATCTTGTTTAATTTCATGCATTTAACATTATGATTGTGACGAGCAATGCCCAAGATGACACCATCATTTTAAATTGAATTTTTACCCGAGCCTACCGTTGGAGCAAATATTTTTAGAATAAAGTGCATATTTTTTATTGATTCATATTTTGTTTTACAGGGGAAGAGCAATAGAGTGATAGGCTACTGTTCATACAGTACCAAATTCCTTATGCTGTCTTGAATACTCCTCCCTGTTCCTTGTTGAGACCCTGGTCATTTTGGATTTGAATTTTGGAGGGAAAGCATCACTTGTTCTTTGTCTACAATTTTTGCTGCATCATACATCCTTAGAATGTTTCCATTCTTGGGGGGAAATCAAATAAGCTCAGTGTAGTACTTTTCAAAATGCTTAATGACTGAGGGAGTGGAGACACGAACATTTTTTCTCCTTTTGAATGTTTAAATTTTGTTTGATTGTTACTTGATGGCCTGGAGTTTCAACTAGGGGTGAATTACAGGCCCATGCAGGATTAAGGGATTATAATGTAAGAGCAATAGACATTTTGGGATGGGCTAGACCAGTGCTAACATATATTTCCTCTTTTTCCTTGTGTTTTTGTCCAGATGTGTGACTAAAATGTGGTGTTTTATTATTTGTGGCCTAGTCTGCTGTAGCCACTGATGTCGTTTTAAATGTCATTGTTTTTTCCGCATACTCACTTTGGCTCTGTTAGAATTTTTTTACATTGTTTTAGGAGCTTATGGATGGGCTTGAACTCATCTCAAATGTAATTTATTTTTGGTCCCCATTTGCCTGCTCGTAGCTTGTCTGTATTTAACTCAAGGAGTCCAGACCCATAAAGCCAGACATTTTCTTTTGTTCTCAGCCAACGTTTTCCCAATGTGCTTGCCTACCATTTTCTTTTGGGGGTGTGTGTGTGTGTAGGTGTGTGTGTGTGCATGTGGTAATTTGATAATAACCCGAAAACTCTCTGCTGCCACCCGGAAGCCTGCTCTTCATGGGCTAAGCGCTGTTTGCTCGCCCCAACACACCACCACCATCAGGCGCGGGACTGCTCCAGCGAGGAGGGAGCCATCGCGGGTGACACCGCCATTACCTGCATCATTGGGGACTGCAAGTCCCAGGAGCCCCTGCGGCTAATCCACGCCTCTTAAGGCGTTCTGCACTCCCGCCGCGGTTCTGCACTCCCGCCGCGCGGGACGCGAAAACTCTCTGCTGCCACCCAGGGAGCCTGCTCTTCATGAGTGAAGCGCTGTTTGCTCGCCCCAACACACCACCACCATCAGCCGCGGGACTGCTTCAGCGAGGAGGGAGCCATCGTGGGTGACACCACCATTACCTGCATCGTTGGGGTCTGCAAGTCCCATGAACCCCTGCGGCTAATCCACGCCTATTAAGGCGTTCTGCACTCCCGCCGCGCGGTCCAAGGGCGGGCCCGTCATTGCCAGGAAGAGGCAGGGCTGGGCCACCCCTCTTTCTTTTGGCCACGAGTTTGCACTGCTGATTATTGAACACTTTCCATGGACACCTGCCAGGACCACAATTAAGTGAGTCTTCATTTGTGAGGTCAAACAAACTTGAGAGGTGTGGGGTATTACACGGAGTGTCCAGAAAACGAACTGAACCATACTCTTTGATCCCTGCGTAGTTAGGTGACTACTAATTGTGTATTTCTCCTTATTGGTAGTCCAGACTTAGTGAACGCTGGGACTGAATTTTCTTTAACGGACAGATTTCATTTACAGGGAAAACCCTAGACGGTGCATAAGTGTCCTGCATTTTTGTGTTCTCTAGCTACAATTTGTTGCCATCTTGTCGCATTCATCTTGAACAGTCTGTAAGTCAATTAGCCCATCGACCGTAAGGGAAGACATGACTAAGAGGAAGCAGCCCATGAAAGGGTCCAGTGGGGGGGCGGCGGTGACAACCCTTGACTCATTTCTGACCAGGGCTGCCAATGTTTTGTCCAATGAAATTGCTTTAACCAAGCGGAGACTCTCGTTGGAACTGAATAGTTTGCCCGCGAGCCCGGCACCATCGAACACCTCACCACAAACAGTGCAAAGTGAGCTTATGCCGTCACCATTTGTTGCCATCCATTTAATGGATGAGGCTGATGGCAACCAAAACGAGGGCCCCTCCCTATTTGAGCCGCCAGTAAAAAAGAAAAGAGGTGGAGGCAGGTAAATGACTCAGCAAACGAAAAAGCAAACCGCACCACCTATTGTAGATCAAATTAATTTGGGGTTGGGAAAAATTGTAAGCAGCCTCTCTTCAAAAGTAGAAGAAATTGTAAAATCGCACCTAAGCCCTATATTATTGCTAGGCTGGACAAACTAGAACTACTACTACTCCAGGCAAATGAACGGCTCACGGTTAGTACCTCGGTTAGTACCTCGGATATTATGGGGCCAGAACTGAGGGGGCAGATTCATCCCTCTGTGGCTGAGGGGAATGATAACAATAGTCAATCCCACAATAGGGGGTCGTTAATAAGTAAAAGTATTCCAAGAGCACACAGGGAGTCACAGCAGTCACCTAGAGATAGTACACAGAACTTAGGTAGGAAAGGCCAACAAGAAATGACCGATCATCCCGAAAATAGTCGGGCCCAAGTAACTGCCCCAGACTCAGCCCTGCATGAATTACTAGGGGCTGTGACCAAGGAAACTAGATTGATTCATGGGAATGAGCCCATTGGTCTGAAATCTTTTAAACCAAATAGCTTGGTGAGACCAAGAACTGAAGTTTTACATTTGCCTCCTGAGTCAGCCCCACTTGTGATCGTCCTAGTAGGAGTTCCTCCCTTACAGGAGAACTCCAAAAAGACAACAATGGATTTAATACATAAGGTAATACACTGGCTAGACAAATCACAAACACATGGTCTATCTTTTGCCCCCCATATTATCATGGCCAGAAGAGTTGGATGGGTGGGGAAAGCCACAAAGAAAGATAGGAGTGGGGACTGTATCGTGGTTAATTGTAACCCATCCTGTACACGTAAGAGCCATGTTACACGGCCAGATGAGAGCAGAATCGTCCACGGGAATACAGGTCCTTCCACTTTCCTTTTTTTATCCAGAAGGGCCACTACACCCTAGGTTTGAGGGAAATAGATACACTCGGCCTGAGGAAGGTTATTGCAAGCACAAGTAGAGGGCACCACTAGGAATCTATTAATCCCTCTCACTAACAGATTTGCACCATTAAGGGATCTGGATAGTGTGGACTGACAGCCAACCCGTTTTGAGACAGTGACTAGTTTAATCCCTCCTTTAAGAGCACAATCGACCAGTGCATCTCAATTACCCTATGACAAAGTGGTAGATCCTTTGGTGTGTACCTTCATGACATGGAACATTGCAGGTCTGAAGGCAAAAACAGACGATGAACAGTGGTTAGCGGTAATAAAGGCGGGTCACATTATCGCACTCCAAGAAACATGGGACACGTCTGACTCCTTTGTAATGGATGGTTTTGCTCCATATTTTAAATCTGCTTCTCAATCAGCCGTAGGAAGAGCAAAGGGTGGCTTGCTTACCCTGATCTCACTTAAATTGTCATGCACCGTCAAGGTTTTGCCTAGCTCCTCTCCTCATCTATTAGCAGTAGAATGAACCTTTCCAAGCAGTGTAACTCTGGTAATTGTAAATTTTTACAATTCATTTTGTAGGGATCATGATAGTGAACATTTAAATGACCTTGAAAGCTTTATAGAGGACCTTGCACAGGAGAGACTTGCTCCCTACGAAACAATTATAATGGGGGATTTTAATATACACTGTTGCAAATTAAATAGTTTGTTAGATGGGGAGATTTATGAAGACCTACCACCTGCGGCCCATTTCGAACATACCACCCAAGGTGCCCGGCTAGAAAGTTTATTAGCAAGTAATAATTTCTATTGTCTAGAGCCTGGGGAGGAAGCAGAGATGATACCATCGTTCTTTGGGAGAGGGAGCGGTTCAACTATAAATTATGTTGTAATATCAGTCCCCCTATACCAACATATGCGGGAAGTCAGGGCGACCCAAACCAGTTTTAGTGACCATAATCCCATCATTGCTGAATTCAAAGGTCTAATGGTCTTTCGGGGTGCGGAGTGAAAAACCTTCGCAAATGGGGATTTTCGGCCCATGGACCAGGATCGGAAAATAAGATGGGAGAAAATTGTTCCCGAGCTCTTTTTAGTAGAGTTATACTCTGAGGGCAAAGAGGATATTGAGCAATGTCTTAACGAACATAGCGAGCCTACAGAAGTATTAGAGGCTTATGACAAGTTAACAAAGCTAATTGGTAAAAAGTTAACAGGTAAAAAGATCTTGGCAGGTATAAAGGAGGTCAAGTGGTTTAATGCCGATTGCTCTAAAGCTCACAAAGCCCTTATGGTTGCATTAAAAAGTCTACCTAGAGATCCCGAGCTGATTAAAAGTCGAAGGAAAGCATATGATAAGGCTTTAAAATTAAGGAAGGCTGCTTTAAGGGATCAGGCATGGGAGGAACTAACACAGGCGAGTGCACAAGCTGATAGTGCAAAATTCTGGAAGGTAGTAAATAGCTCCTTTTTTAAAGATAATAACACGACAAGAACAGAGTGCGTAATTCCAGCCGACCGGTGGGTTAGTCACTTTGAACAGATATATGCAGAGTTTGACACAGAACAAACAGGCCCCTTTTGGGTACCAAGTGCTGTACCACTCGCTCTAGGGTTTGATGTAAAAGAGGTGCAGAAAGCGATTGAGGGTATGTCTGCACGAAAAGCCCCCGGTCCCGATGGGATACCTGTGGACCTCTATAAATCAGACCCGGGTACATGGGCGAAAATCCTAACTGAGGTATTCAACGCGGCCACAAGGGTAGGTCAACCCCGTTCATGGTCAACGGCGGTGATTTTGCCAATTTTTAAAAAAGTTGCTAGGGACGATCCTGCCTGTTATCGTCCAATTTCCTTGTTGGACTCCGCAGCAAAAATAATGAGCAAAGTAATTTTAGATCGTTTAAGCTTTTGGCTGAAAGAAAAGGATGTGTTGTCCGATCTACAATTTGGTGTTTGCAAGGGCAGGGGTACAGTGGAGCAATGTATGAACCTACTCATGATCACTAACAAATATACCCGAGCCAAAAAAGGGTGTATGTTTTTGGCTTTTATGGATTTAACGTCCGCTTTTGATAGGGTAAACAGGTCTAAGCTATGGCAAATGTTGCTTGAAATTGGGATGGATAGGAATTTAGTATGTTTCTTGCACTGGTCCCACCTTAACCTGACCGCCTCAGTAAGGTACAACGAGAATGGCTCCCTAACTAAACCCTGGAATGTAAAAAGAGGAGTGAGACAGGGGTGCATTCTTGCACCGGTTTTATTTACACTTTACATAAATAAACTGGGGGCAGTGCTATCAAACTCATGTTTAGACATCCCAAGAGTAGGTTCTAAATCAATTCCAGCACTTTTATTTGCAGATGATGCAGTTTTACTTGCCAGGACACCGATTGTTTTGAAATCTTTAGTTAATAATTTTATTGATTTTATGGTAGCTCTTGACCTTGCGGTCAATTTTACTAAATCTCATATAATGTCACTTGGTAAACTAAAAAGAGGGGAAAAACCCCTTCCATGTAAAGGTGGAGTGCTAACCAATGTACCAACATACCCATATCTGGGTGTGTTATTTGATGAAAATGGCTCCTGGGTGGCACAGCGTGCTCTAAAGAAAAACATTTTGGCAAGAGCAGCTGGAGCCTCACTGGATTTTGCTAGAAGATTAGGGAGCAAACCCATACATCCACTGCTGAAGATCTATAATGAGAAATGTGTCGCTATGACAGTGTATGGTAGTGTGGTTTGGGGTTACAAGGAATGCAATGAAGTTCAAGGAGTTGAAAACAAACACCCACGTAAACTCCTAGCTGCTCCTTCCAGCATTCCAGCATTCATGGTACATGAGGAATTAAGGCAGGGCTACATTACAGACAATATTGCTGTAGCACCCTTGATATGGTGGCTAAAAATTTGGTCTAGAGATAAGCCAAACCTAAACCAAATTATTTTAAAGGACTGCATGATGTTAGACAGAGTTGCAGATATTCCCTGGTTAAAATATGTCTCCCGGCAGCTTTCAGCTCTCGGGCAACCAGAGCTATTTAATCAACCAAGAAAGCTGCACCCTGAAGACGTGAAAGCTATAAAAACACAATTTTTAACGAGGAGACAACTGGATAGGGAAGTAAATGAATTTAAAAAACCTACATGTAGACATTTTATGATTATAAGTCCTAGAATTTTAAATCAACCCTTTTGGCGTTTTGTTAATAATCTGCATCATCGCTTTCTTTTATCCAGATTCAGATTTAATTGTATCCACTGGCCCCTAACTGTACCTAAAGGTTTTGCAAAGTTAGGTACCCTGCAACCGTGTGCCTGCGATAATTTTTCTGACCAAGACCTGCTGCACTTTATGTTTTTTTGTGGTTTTTATACTGAGCTGCGAGCTAAATATATTCTACCACTTTTTAGAGATTGCTATTTTGCACACGTAAGACCAGCACTGATCTATTTACAAATGCTTTCTTCTCCACTCATTTGTTATGGGGTTGCAAGTTTCTTATCAGGGGCAATTCGTAAGAGGAAAAACCTGGTTTGATAATAGTAATGACTTTGGCCTATCTGAATATGTTTCTTTTAATACTAACGTATTTTAACTGTGCTTTTAATTATATCCGTGGTGTAGTTTTAAATCTAAATGTATGTGTTCTGTTATGGGAAATGTACTTTTATGGCCAGAACGTGGCCGAATAAAACTTTATTGATTGATTGATTGATATTAACCCCTTTATACTACTTTTAAAAGCCTTCTAGGAGCTTTGTATGTGTTATGGCCCTGTTGGAGCCCGCAGATACTTTTCCTCATTTTGCCGTTTTTGTGGGCTGGTTATTGTAGTCTGTAGACCGTGGTAATTATTCTTTTTAGTATGGGATCCTATTCACCCTGGAGAGACACCAGGTATCAATTTCCCACTTTTTCAATTTTATTTCCCCACATGTTGTGCAACATGAATTTGACCCTCTGGACCATGGTTATTATTATTTTTAATTCATTTAGTTGTTTTTTGCTAGCCACCCTCTAGCTCCCATAGGGGTGCGATGGGCTTTGGATAGATACTAGATATTCATAATTTATGTAGCTTTTCAGTGATTTATGTCTAACTAGTGCCCAATCCAACAAAACAATGAGCTTTCATATATGTGCATTATTGTTATGATGGCTTGTATTGCATTGACTAGAAAGGCCAAGTTTAACTCTCGTCCTTTTTATTTTTTATTGCCTGCAGGTGGGCAATCCCGAGATGGAGGAAACTCTGTGAATTAGCTGACACTGGGGAAAAGGCTTCTTTGCTAAGTGCTACTCTGGGTGCTGCTGACAGACAGAAAAGAGAAAGGGTGAACCTCAGAAACAGGCTCCTGCTAAGGAGAGCCACAAATGAGAAGTCTGTTGCCGCCACTGGCATCAAGAGCTCATCCCTTTTTCACCAAGGTGTGCAATGCAGCGTTCCTGCTTCCACTCCCCGACCAAGAAGATGAAGGGTCACCTCGAGAACAAAAATGATACCATGACCACCAAAACCAAAGCAAATATCTGTCAGTGCTACTGTGACTCCAGTCATGGTAAAAACATTTGTAGAGGTCTTGAAAGGAAATGGCGGAAACACTACTCTCCTGAGGACATGAAGACTTACAAAGCAGCCCTGAAGGTTCATTATAAACAAGTGAGAGAGGTCAAGAAGAACTTCTTACAAAATAGAATTGAAATAGCCCATAATAAGAGTAAAGACATTTTTAATATAGTGAAATATTTCATCTCCCCTTGGTCAGCCAAGAAGGAGGTCCCGCTTTCAGCTGAGTGGCCCGAGCAAGTAGCAACATCCCTTCATAAGAAGATTGCTCTCATTCAACAGTCCTTTGACAAAGTATCAATAGAGGACATGCTCCTCTATCAATCTTTGCAGCCCCCAGCACTGTTAGAGTTCCCAGAACTGCAACTAGAGGAGTTGTTCAATTATCTCCTTAGCCTTAAATCAGGTTCCCCCACAGATGCCTGCCCTGTCAAACTAGTAGCACCTTTAGCTCCTATTATTAACCCTATAGTTAATAAGGTGTTGAATTTATCGTTTTCTACCGGCATAATCCTGAGGATCTGGAAGCAGGCAAATATTCTACCTCTCTTAAAAAAAACTACCGCAGATCAGACCGATCCGACCAACCTCAGGCCCATCTCTCTCCTTCCGATCTTCTCAAAGGTATTAGAGAAACATGCAAACAAAGCACTTTCAGAGTACATCGAAAATAGAAACCTGTTGCATAGCTCCCAATCGGACTTTAGGCTAAACTACACTACAGAAGCAGCCCTTTTGGAAGTTACTGAATACATTAAGGATAAACTTTATCAGGGTGGCAGGGCAGTTCTTGTGCTACTCGACCTCTCGGGGGCTTTCGATACCGTTCCGCATGAGAGACTGCTCGACAGGTTGCAGAACATAGGCATTTTTGAAAGACAGATCGTAGGAAACATGGACTCCCCCCTTCTCATCTCCCATGCCAATCTGAGCATGGGAGTACCACAGGGCTCCATTCTTAGCCCTACCCTCTTCAATATATAAATGTCACCCTTTGCATCTTTGGCAGAGGAAGATGGAGTTAAGATTATCTCCTATGCCGATGATATACAACTGATCTTTACGTGTGAAAAAGGAGCAGATTTTGTCAGAGACAGCATTAGATCTTGCCTCATGAAGGTTTTCAACTGGCTTAAAATGAATCACCTAAAAAGCAGTCAGGACAAATCTGAGATTATCTTTTTTGGCCAACCGGCAGTATGTAACTGGAGCCCTTGGTGGCCAACGGAGCTGTCTCCCCCTCAGTCGGCACAAGCAAAGGTTAAAAACTTGGGCGTTGTCATTGACAACTCCCTTTCCATGCACCCCCAGATTCAAACACTGATTGGCTCCTGTTTTGGCATACTCCGCATGCTAAAAATATTTTTCCCTTTGTTTTCGGTGGACACTAGGAAGATTGTGGTTCAGGCTTTAGTGACATCAAAATTGGACTAAGATAACAGCCTGTACCTAGGCCTACCTGACTATCTCATTCAGCGTCTATAAGTAGTGCAGAACGCAGCAGCCAGAGCCATTCTCAGACCAAAGCCTAGATCTCATATGACCCCCATTCTCAAATCTCTGCACTGGCTCCGTATGAAAGAAAGAATTAAATTTAAAGCCATGGTGATATTTTTCAAAGCACTTCATGGCCTAGGCGCTATGTACAGGAAGAAGCGTGTTATCCATTACATCCCAACTAGAACCTTAATATCCTCTACTGCAGATCTTGTACGCATCCCCAAAATACTCCTAGCACACATAGGGGGAAGATCCTTTGGATTTTTGAGTGCACAAACATGGAACAACCTACCCACTTCACTGAGAGCCTCAGCTGACTTGGCAATGTTCAGAAAACACCTTAAAACCTGACTTTTCAAGAATTAGTCTTGTTTAGTATTCTACCACAATGTCCATCTTAGCGCCAGGACACTCTAGCTGGAGTAGCTGTTTGCGCTATATCAAATTCTGTCATTTCAAATTCTGTCATTTCATTTCATTTCATGGCTGAGACCATTGTGTCCAAGCAAACTAAACCTTTCAACTCAACAAGAATCTGCTACACCTGATCATCCAGGGGCAAAAGAGTAGAAAATTAAGCTTGCTGCACATCAGGATGTTGTGTCTGCACTTTCATCAGACACATCATCTTCAGATCTCCTCCAAGGAAAAGAAAGATCAACCCCTCGTCTTTCCCAAGCTTCTGTTCGAATGAAGATGACATTGAGTGGACCCCCAAGTCCTGCCATGGGTGACAAGGAAAAAGTAAGGTTCCAGAAAGCCTAGTTGGCAGTAAGGAAGATAAACTAATGAATGTTCATGTCCATGGTGGCCCTGAGAAAGTGCATATCATTTCCATTCAGCCTGCTCATATTTCTATCTTCGCAAAAACCAGCATCAACAGTCTCTTCCATCGTCGCGACTCATCCTGAGTACAAGCAAATGGAGCATAGTTCCACCACAATTTTTGGTTTTGTCTCTATAAGGAACCTCTCCTCTCCAGTTTCAGACTTCTTCACTCTTAGGCTGAACGAGGACCACATTGCAGACTGGACACTTTGCTGAAGACCATTGCAATATAGGAAGCCAAGTGGACATTATGGTTCTATGGGCCAATAGGCCAATATGAAATACCAACATCCAATCCAATGGCCCATAAAAGATGGCTGTTGCTGACAGAGACAAATTTAAATAGATAGAAGGAGGTGCTAATTAGGAAGATTTTGTGATTGCAAAAAGACGCCCTGTCACTCATGTTGTGTATTGGCAGCTATCTCGGCTTAGAACAATAAAAAGGTGAATGTCAGTCACCCCAAAGTGTCCAAGCAACAGCTGATCTTCACAGACACAATTTGAGGTGAAAGATTTGTCACAATAAAAATGAACAGAACCCACTCTGAAGTCAATTTTCAGCAAGGATGCATTTCACCACCAAAACCTCCAGCTGGTTCATGTATAAAGTGGCCAAAATGTTAGCGCTTGATATCTTCCATTTTTCATTGGTGGAAGAGAAGGGTTTCTGAAATTTGTGCAGGCCATTTGTCCAATGTAAAATGTTTCATTCCAGCCCTATTTTCCAACTGTTGCTATGGCTCAGCTGCACCACCAAGTGCTGGAATTGGACCTTGAGGCACTAAATGAGAGTGTTGTGCAATCCATCAATTTCACTAAAGACATGGACCAGTTGCCTAGTTATAGACTACATGGCATCACTGCACCTGAGTCTTCTTCAAGGAGGTAAATCAAAGGTTAGCCATTGCCTCACCATTGTTGATGTTTTTCATGACATTTCTCAAAATGCAACAGTTAATATGGTCTCCATGGAAAAAGGCACAAAGCTGCCAATATCCTGGAAGAATTCAATACCAAGGTCTATAAATGTCTTTGAGCCAGTGCTTTCAGCATTGGATTTGTTGAAGCTGACAATGCCCATAATATTGTTAAAACTGTGGCATCAACCTAATTATGCAGGACTTCGTCAAATAAGAAAAATGTAATGAACAACATATTGATCACCAATTGCAAGGTTTGCACACTTTCTGGCTATTCCTTGAAATCCCAAAAAGAGTTGAGGATCATTCAGCATGGTAATAGAAAGGATGTAATATCCCTCATACTAAGTTCCAACCTGCTGGAACTCCACCCTCTACATCTTTCAATGCCTGTTTGACCAGTACAGGTGCAACTGCTGAAGCCATGAAGAAGGTGGTTGACAAATGCGGGATAATATGGTTCCTGGTTCGAATGCTAGTCACTTTTGAGATTTTCACACCAGACGTCAGGAAGTAGAATTGTACTATGAGCCAAGCCATACATTGTTGCACTTGTTGTGGTCCCATTTGCATAAGGTAAAAGAATCATATACCAAAGTCAATGAATACTTATTCCTTTGTGCAGAGGTTGTGTGCACACCCCAGAGGTGTGGCCTGGGAAATGAGAAGCCTCTCCTCTGTGGTCACTTCAAACCAATTCTGGAGTCAGCTCCTTCCCCACTGAAATTGGTGTGTGCCTGACTGAGGGAACATAAGAAGGGGTTTGTCCATTTGTCATCTGCCTGTGACAGAGGAGGCCCTCTTTTAAAGTAAATTAAGCTCCTAGGCACTACCCAACTGGTCCATCCTGCCAGAGGACAGAAACACTTCCTCACACAAGGCTGTTGGCTCTGCTCTGGGAGCAGTTTTCACACCTCACTCAGGGAAAAGCTAACTTTCTAAAAGTACCTTTTCCTTAATATTTATTAAAAACCAGACTTCACTAGTGGATCTGACTTTTGCTAAATATTACAAAACGTCCTTGAATGATATTCATAAATGTTTCCTTGATAAAAAAAACATTATTAGATTTAATAGTGCCTCCTTGCTACAGTGAAGTTACGTTGATAGTCACTGTTAGCACTAATTTAACACTAACTTTCTCCATTTCTTACTTTTAAATACACTATGTCCTACTTTTATATACCATATCCTACTTTCAAATACACTCTGCCTTAGGGGATGTAAGGCCTACTGAAGGGTGACTTAGGATTGTAGCTTTAAAACTGCTTCAGTCAGGCTACACTGGTAGGTCTGAAGCCATCTTTGCACTGCTACTGAAGTGGATGGCACAATAGGTGCTGCAGTCCACTAGTGGCATTTAACTCAAAGGCCCTGGATACACCTAGTAGCATAACCTAGCTAGGTTAAATATGCTAATTAGGGTTGTGCCAATTCACCAATGTTAATAGAGGGAGCACAGCACTTTACTTTTCTACTAGCCAGCAAAAAAAGATAGGGAAAAGCGGCGCACAAAAGATGGTCATTTTCTACAGCAAATGAAATGTAGGATGTAAAGCCGCATCTTCAAGGGCAAAGAATTGAAGTTTTATCTAGGCCTGGGTGGAGCTCGTGGAGTTTCATTCTGCAGGATTTCGTGGAGTTACCGAAAATCTCTGCCAAATTTCACTGAGTTCCGCAAGGGGGCGGAGTTGTATTGGTCTTTTTACATTTCTAGTCACGCTTGCACACGGGAACTTCACACTGCCGAAAAACAATCTAAAATATAGCATATGACAAAAACTGCAAATTGCTCCTGCTTGCGGGCGTCTTCGTCTTCTTAAATAAACATATGCCAATTGAGCAGGGATGCCTCGCTGGGCAGCAAGTGTCTTTGTAAGCCGCTGTCTATAACCTAGGTAAATTGTCTCCCACTGAGCATATGTTTTTTAGAGGAAGATTCCAAAGCCCTGAGTCAGCGTGTATCACGATTACCCACGGGCCCAAGAAGAGATTTCCCACACTCCCTCTTGGGTCACAAATGGCGTCTTTACCAGGGCAGAGGAGTGGTTTATAAATGTATGCATGTTTATGTTTAGAAACAAATTAACATGCCACTCAATGCAGTGACATAATCTAACATACTAACACAAAACAAGTCCAAATGTTAAAGAGATGCATTTGTTTTCTTTTGCTAGAAGTGAATTAAGAGGATTTGGCAATTTGGTCAGAGCAGCAGACTTCAGAACTGGGAAACCAGGTTCAATTTTCAGCATTGGCTCAACATTCTATGATCCTAGACAAATCATTTCACTTCATTGTTTGAAAATAAACGTGACCTTGAGTAGTGTAATTGCCATTCATATAAAGTTCTCCAGCACCTTTGGGTCGAGTACGCCCTTTATTAAAACTGAAAAACATACATTGTGACCCAAGAGGGGGTGCAGGAAATCTCTCCTTTGAGGGGTGGTAGAGTTAATACGGTGCACCTGGATAAAAAAACTAGCAGTGGTTAGGAGACATGAGAGAGCTGGGGTGGTTGGGGGAGACCCTGCAGTGCTCTGTCTGCCTCCTTCCTACCTCCTACCGAGATCCAGCATTCAGAGCTCGGTGATATCCCAGGCTCTGCACAAGCACATCCTTGGCTTCAGTTGCCAGCTCTAAGCCCTCGATGCACACGTCTAGCTCCAGTCTGTCCAGGTCATTCTGTTCAGCCCATGCACTTTCCAATCCCTCTGCTGCTTCTTCTGCAGGTGCTCCCTCCTCTGGCTGTCTTCCCCCCGCCGGCCCTAAATGGAAATCAACAAGTCTGGTCTAACCCCCTGCACCTGCTTTACGGCATAAGCCTAGGTTGCGTGCAAAGAGTGGTCCCAGCTTAGCATTAAAGACACAGGCAGCCTTTATTTATAACTGGCTCGACGGCGGTCTGGAAGAAGGTTACATGTAGGTGTATCGATGGTGCCTGATCCTTGTCAAAAGTGTGACTATAGGACGACACCACGCTCCAGACTCGCAGGACCCTGGAGAGACCCAGAATAAGGGTAATCCTCAAGGACAGAAGACCAAGACAGGTGAGAGCCTTAGGCCTCATGTATGTGCATGGTATACATGCACAGCAAGGGAGGGATACATCAGATAGCCCTGACAAACGCCCCAGACCCAAACAGGCTCTTAGCACGGGCCGAAACATGTTGGAGTTCACCTTGTAGGGTTAATTGAACAATTTCCTTCAATATAAACCCTAAAAAACCTTTTTATTCATATCCCAGGAACCTTATAAAAAAAGGAACAAGTGGTGACAAAGACCGGTAATTCAACCCTATGGTCCAACATGGACTTTGCAATGAACAGTGGTCTCCAAGTATGTAATGGACGCTTATATTTCCTGAAAGAATGAGATGCCTCCCATTTCTAACATGTATTCCCATGCTCAGCAGTCACTGAAGATTCAAATCACTGCACTGCTTATGTTTGTGACTTCCACTGAAAAAGGGATGTAAAGATATCTCACTGTTTGGGAACAGGTGACTTGCATTATTTAATAAATGTAAAAAAGTATTAATGTGACAGGTGGCAGAGCCTAGATAAACATGATATTGTTAATGTTTGGGTGAACATTCTAGGTGCTCGCCTCAACATGTTTCTGGGGGTGTTACTTAACTGACCTTTCATTTACTGCAGGTCAGGATCTCTTGGTTCCCCCGGTGCCTCTTTACAATAACTTCAAGTCTCAATTTTCCTTTTCCTTTTCTTGTTCAGTAGGTCTGTCTCTCGGTGGAAGAAAATAAAATCTGCATGTCCAGTCAACAGCATCCAGTAGAAGGACCCATCTGTATATACTTTTATTGAAAATGAAGACTTAAAGAGGCATATCCCTGTGGACTGGAAAGAGGTGGCTTATTTAGAATAATGCTGAATACTGGCTCAAGTGGCAAATCCTAAGTGATTAATGTTGTGGAAATGATGGGGATAGTTAAACTTAACTTTTAGAGTTATTTTTGTTTGTTTGAACTTTTAATTATTCAGGGTTCATGCAATGCAGCTGTTTGGATGTCTTGGACATTGGCCCTAGCTCATGGTATGCAGGTTATGCAACTCATACCAAGGCCTTATACATCATGGTTAGCTCAGCTTTCAAATATTGTTCTAATTTCTTTTTCATTCAATAGGTCTTATGTTCTACAAGTACCCACCATGATGCTTCTGCTCTCTGGGTCTGCCCTTTTCCCAAGAACAACAATACCAAAATGCAGTTACTCCATTTTTATGCAGTATTAATTAATTTTATTATTAACATTTTTGACCTACGTATATACTCCATATTTTGCATTCCGGCCTAGGGAAAACCTGTGAATCTATGGGCAGCTGGAGACTGTTTGAATAGATGAACTTAATTGTCAGCTTCTTTCCATGCAAGGTGTGCCATGCCCATGGGGTGGCTGAATGCTATACCTGTCTCTTTCTCACCTTTTCCTTAATTCCTCTTACCCATCCATTGACTGATTTTCTTACCCTCTCCCCTTCAGTTGTAAAATCCATTGTGCACTAATCTATTTCCACCATCAAAAGATCTCACACTAAGGGCCCAATTACGATCTCGCTTGGAAAGCCCTATGGCCGACTCGGTCCCGTAAAGCTTTCCGAGCGACTCGTGCTCTGAGGCTCAGAGCGACCGAGTATGATGCAATTGAGCGCTGACGGACTCGGGTTGCTCGGAGTCCCATTGAACTCTATGGGAGCCTGTTGTACATAGTGTACATAGGCTCCCATAGAGAATAAAGGTAGGTAGCGGAAAAGGGCACCCCCTATAGCGGGGACGCCTCGATATCGGCCGCCCCGTGCATGCATGTCCCCCCCAGTGACCAAGTCGTAGGGCTATGGGTGAAGGGGGGCCTGCTACGGCCCCCCGAAGTCCGCTTCCCAACGCTGTCTTGAGTCGGAGGCTCCAACTCGATCCAGCTGCTCAACGCGTGCATCGTACTTGGTCGCTCGGAAATCGGCCCCATTGCACAGTGCGCGTCGGCCATGTTGGAGTCGTCCGGAGGGCCTCGCTGACGGGTGCGAGTCGCTTGGAGCGCGAGGCTTTATGCGCATCATACTTGCTCACTCGTACAGTGGTACGAGTCGTCCGGAATTCATGCTTACGACTTGGACTCGCTCCTGACGGATGCCGTCAGGAGCCCGTCCGAGCAAGATCATAATCGGGCCCTAAGTGTGGCAAATGTGGTCTAAGCAAAGTAAAACTGGTAAAGGAAGAGGGATAAAAAAAATTGCAAGTTGCCCACACCACCACCCTATCCTACTGACAAAACATACTCAATGGTGGGCTAAGGCTAGGTAGTATGTACTTTATTTTATAATCTACTGACTTGTATATGTGTGTACAATAGAATAATCTATACTTTGCCTATATAAATTTATAATATGTAATATAGTACTTTTGTATTTGAAAAAATCGGATTGCTGATTTAGCAAAAATTATTCTGTCTGCAGTAATGAATTATGTTCTCCTCTGTGTTGGTTTTTACTTTTGACTCTCTTCTTTCATTTTGCAGAATCATTTCTACTGGCTCACCTTTTCCACTCAAACTATGAAACTCTGTTTATGTGGCCTGTTCCCTGTTTGTGCCTGTTGGAGCTGGCAGCATTTAGTCACCAGTGAAACCCCCCTCATCAATGGCTTTCCACAGGGGAGTTGAGTTGACTACTATCCATAATTAGGAGAGGAGTAGTGTGAGGATTGTGTTCGGGGTCTTGGTTGCAATTAGGCATCTATCCTCTGCTTCATACTAGTTAAGCCTTGGTTAAGTACAGTTTTGGTGAGGTCCACATGCAGAATTTATGGTACTGTGAGGTAACACCACAATGGTGCAATACAATTACAAGTTAAAGTCAATAGCATGAAGAATAACCAAGAGGGACTGGAAATGCCAGTTGTATTACATGGATATCTCAATTCCATATGTTTTAACATACGTTTGCCACCTGTTCAGAACAGGTGGTAAATGTAGTCTATAGCCTCTGTGTGTGGTGAAAGAGGACAGAGGAGTGTGAGAAGGAGGGAAGGGAAGGAGAAGCTATGCTCTGGAAGGGAGATCCCCCTCCCTGCAAAAAAGAGGGAGTAGTCTACGCTGCTGCGTGCAAGCCTTGTGCAGTTTTTTCAGGCAGAATTACCTTCCAATAAATTCAGGTGTCATGTTCCAACGCAAAGGAAATCCATTTATGGCAACACTGGCCTACGAAGAATTAGGAGGGCAAAACAATACAGTGCTATACCTACTGCTTCCCCAACTCTTCCCATCACCTTCACCCTCAACTGACTCACCACTTCTTAAACCCTAAACAATACAAAGTCTTATTCATATTCTTTTCCCAATGAGCCTTACTCACTCGAACCTCAACAGACTCACAAACTCCCTAATGAATATGCCCTCTTAACAGTCCAAAAGTGTTGTAATGTTTTCCTGAGCCCTCTTAACTTCCTCTTGCCACTGCTCAGAAGATCTAGGCCCTCAAGGTCCTTGTGAGGGGAGTCTCCATGGGTGTGGGGGGATAATTGGCTGCTTGGTGTTGGCAGAGTGGTGAGGATCAACTGCCCATAGTGGCAGTGTGTGTTCCCCATCTAGCCAGGAAGACGTTGATGGACCTGCAGACTTTTCATCTTCCTTCAGCTCCCTCAACTGGCAGAAGGATACTATGATGGCGCTGAGAGACTAGTTGCTCCCTGTGCCAGTCCTTTCTCCTGGAGACCTCCTACTCCTCCTCTTCGTGAGGCTGGTCTCCAAAGGGAGCAGTAGGATGGTCTAAAGGTAGAAGAAAGATGCATGAATTGTACACATGAATTGTACTAACTGCAAGATCTATTTTGTCAGTTAGTGCCGGGGTTAGGAAACAACCTTTAACATTAAGAAAGGTTGAATTTAGGTCAAGGTTTGGGCTATGGTTATGTTTTGCTATGGACAGGTTATGTAGCTAAGTAAACATAGAAGACGAAACAGTAGAAGGGTCGACATGAGAAGAAACTTAGGAAGAAGGCATGAAGGAAATGCAAAATGTGTGATGATGGGACGGGAAATGGTAGGTATTGATGGGCAATGGGCAGCATATCTCTTCTACCCATAAAATGAGGTAGCTGAAAGACACAGATCTAAACAAAGTTAGGTGGTTAACCTAAGAATGGTTCAGGAGTAACCTGGGATTAGGGGCAAGGAAGGAATACATTAACAAATGCAGCAGTTGTCACTAAGAAAGAAACTTGAATTACTATATATAATCAAAATACCAGTCCCGGTGAATATGAAGCTGTCAAGATTTGGCGGTCCGAGTTTGGGTTACCGGTTAACCCTAACATACAGCTCAATCTCCTCCCAATCCGCAGGAAATACTCGGACACTCCAGCATGCTCAAAAAACTCCAGTTTGAATGACACAAAAGACGCGTTTCGGCATTAAGCCTTGTTCACGGTCATCAACAACACCGTGTCATGTTTGCTTATTTAAATACATTGTAAACAATAAAAACGGACTTCACCCACATAGTGTATTCCGATAATCACAGTAGTGGCGGCCATCTTACAGTTCTTTTCGTTTCAACAAATATATACCACATATAATTAAATATCTTGCAATGTAGTAAATTACAATAGAATGCTGTCTCATAACGCAAACTCAAATTTTAAGCAGTATTGTCCAGTATTCATTGCATGACTGCGATTTTATGAGTATATACACATTTCATTTTGTGATACTGTTGCAATAAGTGTCGCCGCAAAGATGTTTACGAAATGCGATCCATCTATCACATAGTGCACAAGAACATTTACTGTCCAGTCCACGTGGGCACTTCTGTGTGTTTAATATTACCATGGCTCGCAACCAACTCCTGCCCCAGTGGGCAATTTCAATTAAACGGACTTCACCCACATAGTGTATTCCGATAATCACAGTAGTGGCGGCCATCTTGGAACGGTTCTTTTCGTTTCAACAAATATATACCACATGTAATCATTTTATGAATATATACACACATTTCATTTTGTGATATTCTTGCAGTTAATTTTGCTATAAAGTTATTTATAAAATACGGTCCATCACGAGAATATTTACTGTCCAGCCCAAGTGGGCACTTCTGTGTAATTGCTATTACCATGGCTTGCAACCAACTCCTGCCCCAGTGGGTGATTTCAAACCAATCAATCCCATAATCAGCGGGATGACCAGTATAAACAGTATCAAATTTCATAGACATGTTACTTAAATATCCAATATATTTACTTGAAGACAATTATTTTTCTAAATATGAAGACAGCAAATTCCGCACTATTCAATCTATCAGAAAAAGGAAAATGAAGTGCCAGCACCTGTGAAAGAATACAATATACAGTGTTATATTTAAAAACCATAAAAAACCATCTGAAAAGATTAATACAGTATTATTCATTGTTACTGTTTCTAACTACCCAAATGAATGGCAAGTTCTTTGCTGGAATTCAGACCCTGCGGTACTAGGGTTTCAAAATCAATTATATATTTTGATTCAAGTTTGCGCAGTTCTAGCTCACGATTGCCACCCCTCACGTTGATTCCCACAGCATCAAGTACCAACATTCTCAAAAGCTTCTCATTCTGAAAATGATAATCAAAAAAATGTCGTGCCACAGGATACTGCTTATATGTCTGATGGCACGAACATGCTTTAACACTCGTTTTTTAGCACAATGTATAGTACTCCCTATGTACATCTTGTAACAGGGACAAACCAGTGCATACACACAATAGGTGGTATTACAATTAAGAGACTTTTTGATAACAAATTCTCTTTTAGAGTGTGGTATTTGAAATTGTGTACAGTCTACGCTGTTGTTACATGTTTACAGTTTTTACAACAGTGGAAACCTGGGTAACCAATGTTTCTGCTCACATTCTCTTGGGTAATCAAATTCTGACTCAATTCATCTCTTAACGATCTACTTTTTTTAAAAGTGAACTGGAGGGTTACAATTCAAACAGCTGCGTAGATTATCATCAGTTCTTAAAACATGCCAATGTTTTTGTAAAACCTTTCATACCTCTCCTGCCTGATGTGAGAAAGTTGTTACAAATCTCACTTTATCCCGATCTCTTTCCTCAACCACTGGATGTAATAATTCATTCCTTGTGACTGTTTCGACTCTTTTACTAGCTTGATCAATGCATTTGCGGCTGTATCCTCTTTCTTCAAATCGCTTACACAATCTCTTTCTCTGCGATAAATGCAGCATCTGTGCTACAATTACGTTGCACACGTAACAACTCCCCATACGGGATGCTGTAAAAAAGATTCGGAGGATGCGCACTTTTAGCACTGAGTAAGCTGTTGCCTGCTGTATACATATATATTACCTACTGGCGGTCTCCAGTAGGTAGTTATAGTTAGGACCTTGTTTCTATTCAAAAAGCGTTTTTTCTTTTGCCAATATCTTTGGTGCCATTTGACGAATCTTCGCAACATTTTCAAAACTAAGGAGTAACCTGGGATTAGGGGCAAGGAAGGAATACCTTAACAAATGCAGCAGTTGTCACTAAGAAAGAAACTTGAATTACTACATATATATATATATATATATATTACCTACTGGCGGTCTCCAGTAGGTAGTTATAGTTAGGACCTTATTTCTATTCAAAAAGCGTTTTTTCTTTTGCCAATATCTTTGGCGCAGTTTGACGAATCTTCGCAAAATTTTCAAAACTAATGGTTTACTCAGGTTGGCTCAAGTCTTAGAAGTTTTGGGGTGATTCTTCAAGCGAGGGCCGAGAAAAAGGGGTGCTCTCAAAACACGTTTTCCCCATGTTAATTTCCATAGGAACTTTAGACACGGCTGAATGGAATTACACCAAATTTGGCAAAAAGGTAGCTCTTGGTTCAGAGAGTGACCTTTTTTTTAATGGTGTAAATCCGTTCAGTAGTTGCTGAGAAATTCAAAAAAATAAAAAGATCGATATCTGAGCACCGAGGAGGATTCACGAACCCTCCCGAGCACGAGCTTCATTCTGATTGGCTGCCAACACTCCAAACCAGAATGTGTTGGCAGCCATCTTGTGACTCGGTACCCGAGTCACAAGAAAACAGTTAAAAAAAATTATAAAAAACAAGAAAAGGGGGCAGGGTAGAAACACCCTGACCCCTTAGGCCTGCTCAGGGCCAAAAAAAGCATATTTATTTTTAAAATCGGCCAAATTCGCGCTGGGTGCGCAAATCCGGCTGAGAAAAAAAAAATGTGCTTCGTTTTCCTTAAGCCCCCGGGTGGGCCAGGTCCTGGGGGCAATGCCCACATAATTAGCAGGGGCCCACAGGGGCCCCTGCAGCCCCGGGGACAGCCACCTCCCTGGGGCTTTATTTTATTATGCATCGGGGCACGCGGCCCCCCTGCAACCCCGGGGCCCGCCACCTCCGGGGCTTTGTTTATCTTTGGGTGGGGGGGGCTCACGGGCCCCCCCAGGCCCAGGGGACCGCCACCTCCCGGGGCTTTGTTTAATTATGGGTGGGGGGCCTCACGGGCCCCCCTAAGCCCTGGGGAGTGCCACCTCCCTGGGGCATTATGTAATTATGAGGGAGGCCTCGCGGGCCCCCCCAAGCCTCGGGGTCCGCCACCTCCCCGGGGCTTAAATATTACTAAACAAAGTGTGGGGGGCTCCTACCCCTCCCCACAGTGCCCCGGGGACCACCACCTCCCCAGGGCAAACTTTATATTAAGGGTGGGGGTCCATTGCGGACCCCCGGCCCCAGGAACCACCACCTCCCTGGGGCTATGCAAATGTTGGGAGGGGGGCAGCGCGGACCCCCTCCTGGAGCCCTCCATGGCCCTTGGGACCGCCACCACCCAGGGCCGGCTCCTGCAATGTCCCGGGGTGCCCACCCCCGGGACATTGCCGTTTGCTACAGAAGGGCGGGAGCACGTCTCCCGCCCTGCCATAGCAAACACTGCTCTCGCTTCCATGAAGCAAAGCAGAATTGCTTTTGGGCAAGGGGAGCTGCATGTCAGCAGCTCCCCTTGCTCAAAAGCAATGCCGGCTCCTGCAGGAGGCGGGGAGCCGGCAGGGACCGTGGGGGCATTGGGGCTCCCCCCACGGTCCCCAACTTGAGGGCTGGCCCCGGGGGATGGGGTCCCCGGGGCCAGAAGTGGCCCGGGAGGGGGGTCACTCGACCCCCTCCCCTTTATTTAAAAAAAAAAAAGGAAGGCCGGCCCCGGGGGATGGGGTCTCTAGGGCCATAATTGGCTTTGGGAGGGGGGCCACGCGTCACCCCTCTCCAAAGAACATCCAGACTGGCCAGGCCCCGGGGGATGGGTTCCCCGGGGCCAGAAGTGGCCAAGTGAAGGAAGGCCACGCAGCCCCCCTCCCATACTTAAAAAAATTAAAAAGAGGCAATGCCCCAGGGGATGGGGTCCCCGGGGCCATTAATGACCTCAGCCTCCCTCCAAAATTTTTAAAAAATTTGCTGGCTAGGCCCCAGGGATGGGGTCCCCGGGGCCAATAGTGGCCCAGGGAAGGGAAGCCATGCGGCCCGCTTACTGTTTTTTTTTTTTTTTTTTTTTTTAAATGCCCAGGCCCTGGGGGATGGGGTCCCCAGGACCCAAAAAATACTAAAAGAAGGGGGGCCACACAGCGCCCATTCTAAAAATATTTTTAAAAATAGAAAAGCCGGCATCTCGCCGAAGGCCCCGCCCCCTCCCTGCACCACTCTGCAAACACACCCCCTGGCGCGTTCTAAGTTGGGGGATTAAGTCCCCTTCATTCCTGAGAGTCCCTGGGGGCCAATTAGCCCACCAGGTACCTCCAGTAAGCCCCACACAGTGGGATTGCTGAGAGGTGGTCCGAGGCTAAGCCCCTTTTTACACCACTCTGCAAATGCTCCTCTTGGCGCACTGCTGGTGGGGCGATGACGTCCTCGTGTCCTGAGGACCTCAGGACACAAGTTAACATCATCCCCCGAGCAGCAGTGCACCAGGAGCCGCGTTTGCAGAGTGGTGTAAAAAAGGGGTGTGGCCTTTGAGCACTCTCAGCAAACCAGCTGTATTGGGCTTACTGGAGGTAACAGGAGGGCTAGTTGGCCCCCTGGGACCCTCAGGAGGAAAGGGGTCTTCATCCCCCAACCAAGAGCATGCCAGGAGACACGTTTGTAGAGTGGTGGAGAAAGGGGGTGTGGCCTGTGTCCACCTCTCAGCAATCCCACTGTGTGGGGCTTACTGGATGTAAGAGGTAGGCTAGTTGACCCCTAAGAACCCCCAGCAGCGAAGGGGACTTCAATCCCCACCCAAGAGCGTGCAAGGGAGCGCATTTGCAGAGTGGTGGGCAAAGGGGGCATGGGTTGCTATGAGAATTTAGCAATCCTGCTGTGTGGGACTTACTGGAGGTAATAGGAGGGGTTGTTGGCCCCCATGGATGTCCTTGGGGGCCAACTACCCCTCTTGTTACCTCCAGTAAGTCCCACACAGTGGGATTATTAAGATGTCTTTGGAGGCCACGCCCCCTTTCTTCACCACTCTGCAAACGCGCCTCCTGGCAGACTACGGGATGGGGGATGAAGTCCACTTTACTCCGGAGGACTTGGGGGCCAAGAAGCCCTCCTGGTGCCTCCTGTAAGTCCTACGCAGCGGAATTCCTGAGCGCTGGTCGGCGGCCCAGCACCCTTTCTCCACCACTCTCCAAACGCGGCTACTAGTTAAAGAAGCATTTGCAATGTGATAGGTTTTGCATTTGCGAGAGTTAGAGCTAATGGTGTTTTTTACTAATGTTTTTTGGTGTAGAGTGGATGTACGTTGTGTGTAGTGGAATTATGTGGTATGTTGTGCAGTGAAATTATGTGAATAGAAAGTATGTGGTATTTAGTGTATAGGAATTATGTGGAGTGGGATTATGTGTTTTGTAGAGTAATTATGAGGTATTGTATTCTGTGTTATGGAGTGGTAACCTCAGGTTTAGTCTTCCTCGTTTCCATAGAAGCTAAACTATAAACTCAATGAGATACAAAAAAAGAAGGAACCACTGAGGAGCACTTCTGGACCTAGTCGGAGGTATGAGCAGGGCCACTGGAATTATGTGACTGTTCGGCTGCACCAATTTTTATATAATTAAACATTTTCCGCATTTGCCGAAAATTCCATCATCTGCTGCCTAATCTGCAGATTTGAACAAAAAAAGCCTTGTTTCTAGCTCAAACAGCTCAAATGTTCCCAAAAATGCAGCTTCACATGTTACAGCGTGGTGGAAGGCCGTTTGTAAAGCTGGAATGGTCACGTGTTACCTATTGCTAAATGTGGGTGTTAAATTGGTACTAATGTAGCACAAACCTCTCTTCTTTCTGTGCCTCTCTTGCCTCTTTCTGCATTTCTCTTGCATCTTTCTGTACCTTTCTTCCTCTTTCTGCACCTCACTATCTTCTTTCTGCACCTCACTTGCCTCTTTCTGCACCTCTGTTGCTTTTTTCTGCAGATCTCTTGCCTCTTTCTGCATTTCTCTTGCCTCTATCTGCACTTCTCTTGCTTCTTTCTAAACCGCTCTTGCCTCTTTCTGCTCCTCTCTTGCCTCTTTGTGCATTTCTCTTGCCTGTTTCTGCACTTCCCTTGCCTCTTTCTGCACCCCACTTGCCTCTTTCTGCACCTCACTCTCTTCCTTCTGCACCTCTTTTGCCTCTTTCTGTACTTTTCTTGTATCTTTTTGCACCTCAAGTGCCTCTTTCTGCACTTCTCTTGCCTCTTTCTACACTTATCTTGCCTCTTTCTATACCTCTCTTGCTTCTTTCTGCACCTCACGTGCCACTTTCTGCTCTTGTCTTGCCTCTTTCTGAACCTCACTCTTTTCTTTCTGTACCTCTCTTGCCTCTTTCTGAACCTCAATTGCTTCTTTCTGCATCTCTCTTGCCTCTTTCTGCACCTCTATTGCCTCTCTCTGCACCCTTCTTGTCTCTTTCAGCACCTCTGTTGCTTCTTTATGCACTACTCTTTCTTCTTTCTGCACCCCTCTTGCCTCTTTCTGTACTTGTCTTGCCTCTTTGTGCACCTCTCCTTCCTTTTTCTGCACCCCTCTTGCCTCTTTTGTACCTCTGTTGGTTCTTTCTGCACTGCTCTTGCTTCTTTCTGCACCTTACTTGCCTCTTTCTGCACTTCTCTTGATTCTTTCTATACCTGTTGCTTCTTTCAGCAATTCTCTTGCCTCTTTCTGCACTTCTCTTCCTTCTTTCTGTACCCCTCCTGCCTCTTTCTGTACCTTTCTTGTGTCTTTGTGCACCTCTCCCACATCTTTCTGCACCCCTCTTGCCTATTTTGTACCTCTGTTGGTTCTTTCTGCACCCCTTTTGCCTGTTTCCTGCAACTCTCTTGCCTCTTTCTGCAGTTCTCTTGCCTCCTTCTGCACCTCACTTGCCTCTTTCTGCACTTCTATTGCCTCTCTCTGCACCTCTCTTGCCTCTTTCTGAACCTCACTCTTCTTTCTGTACCCCTCTTCCCTCTTTCTGCACCTCTCTTGCCTCTGTCTGCACACCTGTTCCCTCTTTCTGCACCCCTTTTGCCTGTTTCTGCAACTCTCTTGCCTCTTTCTGCAGTTCTCTTGCCTCCTTCTGCACCTCACTTGCCTCTTTCTGTACTTCTATTGCCTCTTTCTGCACCTCTCTTGCTTCTTTCTGCACCCGTTGTCTCTTTCTGTACCCCTGTTGTCTCTTTCTGCACTCGCCTTCCCTCTTTCTGCACGTCTCTTGCTTTTTTCTGCATTTCTCTTGCTTCTTTCTGCACCTCTATTGCTTCTTTTTGCACCCTTCTTCCCTTTTTTGCATCCCTCTTGCCTCTTTCTGCTGTTCTCTTGTCATTTTCTGCACCTCTCTTGCCTCTTTCTGGCCCTCACTTGCCTCTTTCTGCACTTCTCTTGCTTCTTGCCACACCTCTGTTGCTTCTTTCACCAATTATCTTGCCGCTTTCTGCACTTCTCTTGCTTCTTTCTGCACCCCTCTTGCCTATTTTTGCACCCCTTTTTTCTCTTTCTGCGCCTCTCTTGTGTCTTTCTGCACCCCTGTTCCCTCTTTCTGCACTTTTGCTGCCTGTTTCTGTACCTCTCTTGCCTCTTTCTGTAACTCTGTTGCTTCTTTCTGCACTTCTCTTGCTCTTTCTGCACCCTTCGCGCCTCTTTCAGCACCTGTTGCTTCTTTCTGCACTTCTCTTCCTTCTTTCTGCACCCCTCCTGCCTCTTTCTGTACTTGTCTTGCCTCTTTGTGCACCTCTCCTCCCTTTTTCTGCACCCCTCTTGGTTCTTTCTGCACTGCTCTTGCTTCTTTCTGTACCTCACTTACATCTTTCTGCACTTCTCTTGCTTCTTTCTACACCTCTGTTGCTTCTTTCAGCAATTCTCTTGCCTCATTCCGCACTTCTCTTGCTTGTTTCTGCACTTCTCTTACGTCTTTCTACACCTCTGTTGCCTCTTTCTGCACCTCACTTGCTTCTTTCTGCACCCATCTTGCCTCTTTCTGCACCCCTCGTCCCTCTTTCTGTACCTCTCTTGCCTCTTTTTGCACCCTTGTTCCCTCTTTCTGCACCTTTCCTCCCTGTTTCTGCACCTCTCTTGCTTCTTTCTGTACCTCTGTTGCCTCTTTCTGTACCCTTCGCGCCTCTTTCAGCACCTCTGTTGCTTCTTTCTGCACTTCTCTTCCTTCTTGCTGCACCCCTCCTGCCTCTTTCTATACCTCTTGCCAATTTGTGCATCTCTCCTACCTCTTTCTGCACCCCTCTTGCCTCTTTTTGCACCTCTGTTAGTTCTGTCTGCACTGTTCTTGCTTCTTTCTGTACCTCTTTTGCGAATTTCTGCAACCCTCACACCTCTTTCTGCACCCCTCTTCCCTATTTCTCCACCTCTCTTGCTTCTTTCTGCACTTCTCTTGCTTCTTTCTGCACTGCTCTTGCTTCTTTCTGCACCTCTCTTGCAAATTTATGTATCCCTCTTACCTCTTTCTGCACCCGTTTCCTCTTTCTGTACCTTTCTTGCCCGTTTCTGCACCTCTCTTGCCTCTTTCAGCACCTCTGTTGCTTCTTTCTGCGCTTCTCTTGCTTCTTTCTGCACCTCTGACTTAGAGGTAGTTTTAATCCCCCTGCCCTATTATGTACTAGGGCCTTACAGGGGAGGTCATGCCAATCACAGGGGTACCCCAACCCATAGTGTACCCTAGTATATGTAGGTGTTTTCACTGTATTCTAAATGTCTTTTAGCATAGCACTGGCTCCAGGCCTGGTTAGTCAGAGTCAGTTACCACCAGTACCCGTCAACAAAACATTGGGGGCACAGGATGACTTTGCAACAAGGCCTCTTTCTGCACCTCTGTTGGTTCTTTCTGCATATCTCTTGCTTCTTTCTGCGCCTTTCTTCCTCTTTTTGCATATGTCCTACCTATGTAGGCATAATTAGAAATTAGCATTTAAAAAACGTCGAAATTCACTGAAAAAACTATAGGTTTCAGTGACGTTATAGTTAGAAATTAGCATTTAAAAAACCTTTAAAATTCACTGACAAAACCATAGGTTTCAGAGACGTTATAGTTAGAAATTAGCATTTAAAAAAACTTTGAAATTCACTGAAGAAACCATAGGTTTAAGGGACATTATAGTTAGAAATTAGCATTTAAAAAAGCCTTTGAAATTCACTGAAAAAAACATAGGTTTCAGGGACGTTATAGTTAAAAATTAGCATTTAAAAAACCTTAGAAATTCACTGAAAAAAACCACAGGTTTCAGGGACGTTATAGTTAGTTGGACATTTCACTCATACAAAACCAGAGAAATTCGGCTGTTATAGTTAGTTGAGGTAACTATAACTCACGCCCCCGCAATGCACTGCTGATGACGTCACATATTACATCACTCATGACATGGTCAATGACATCACTGAAGACATCTCAATTGACATCACTGATGACATCACTGATGACATCATCCACGTGATAATCTGATGCACCTTCTCACACCCTAATATAACCTTTGATACACCCACTCTAAAATACAGACTACCATTTTCGAAACCAAAGACACACCAATACCAGTTACTACATACCCACTCACTGATTCTTAGGTCTACACACACATCTGCTCATTCACCCATACAGTCACTCATCAATACAGCACTATCATATGCACTCATACACCTATACAGATACTCACACACTGCCACTCACCCATAGAGTTACTCACACACATAGTGAGTCATGCAAAGAATCAATCAAACTCCCATTTACTCACCTACACAATTATACACACACCACCTCACTTATTCATAGATACTAACACATACTTACTCTCTTATACGATCACTGACACAAGCACACACTCATCCATGCAGCCAGTCTCACAATCACTCACTCTCACATATAGTCATTTATATAGTCCAATACTCACATATACTGCCTTTCACAGATGTAGTTACTCACATGTACCACTGAGACATCTAAACACTTACCAACACACCCATACATACACTCACCCACCCATACAGCCCTTCACAGAAGCACTCTTGAACCCATACACCCAGTGAATCACCCACTCACACATCTATGCACAAAGTCACCCACCCCCCACCCACCCACACAGACACTCAGGCACTCATACAGATACTCAGACAACCATTCAATAACCCATATAGACACTCATGTTCCTACTCACCAACCCATGCAGCCGCTTACACACCAACTGACAGACTGATACAGACATTGACACAGTTTAGTCACTAACTCATGCATTCAGTAAGACACGTTTAATCACTAACTTATGCAGTCAGTCACGCACCTACTAAATCATCCATACAGACACTCATACACCCACTCATTCTTCAATACATCTGGGCATATATATAAAACAGATATAAACTTTTTAGAAACACTCAGTCACTGGAGGATGTCATCAGTGATGTCATTTGGGATGTCATCAGGGATGTCACTGACCATGTCATGAGTGAAGTAATATGTGACGTCATCAGCAGTGCAATGCGGGGGCGCGAGTTATAGTTACCTCAACTAACTATAACGGCCGAATTTCTCTGGTTTTGTATGAGTGAAATGTCCAACTAACTATAACGTCCCTGAAACCTGTGGTTTTTTCAGTGAATTTCTAAGGTTTTTAAATGCTAATTTCTAACTATAACGTCCTTGAAACCTATGGTTTTTTCAGTGAATATATATATATATAACATTTTTTTTTCAGCTCCAGGATACAACCTACCCGGGAAATAAAAACCTTCCCAATCAGCTCTTGGACCCAGCTGCAGTGAGTTCCTGACCCACAAGTGGTGTCCCTCAAGTCCTGGACCATTGGTGTAGCTCAGCTCTCTTAAAATTGAATTTTTGAGCTCTTAGCTACCGCGAACAGGCCTGTTCGCATCGAGACTTCAGCACTTACACCGAAATCCAGTGCAAGTTGCCGCCAGCCTGTCTTTTTTGCACAGTTACAATAACAGTCTGTAGGGCCTGCCACCGTGAAGCTTCAGCCTGCCCATCTGCTATGCCTTGCCTGCTCTTCGCACCATGCCGAAAACTGCCCGTGACCCTCTCCTTGCTCCCAGTGACCCTCTCCAATGTGAACGGGATTTTTGGCACAAAACTTGAGAAGGTAAAACTTCAGCAGGACTAATCTGGGACGGTATCCAACCTGTGCTTCATCGTGGTCGGCATGAACTTTTGCCTTTGACCCAGTCTCACGGGACCAGATAGCCGCAGTTGGCGCTTTGTGCTTTTAGGTGCTATTTTACACTTTATTCTTTTAAAATTCATAGCTCTGGTTCTACTGATTGGATTAGTGTCATTTTGGTCTTGTGTTATTAATTACATTTTGCTCTAATTTTCTAACCAGGTGTGGACATTTTTTGCGTGGTGTTTTCACTGTTTTACTGTTTGAAGTGCTGCACAAATACTTTACATAATGCCTTTGAGTTAAGCCTGACTGCTCTATGCCAAGCTCCCAGGGTGCTTACATCATGACCCCCTCATCCTCCCTCTATGTAGAGGGCCTAGCGCGCAGGGCTCATGTTGCTTTACTCCTGTGGTGCTTTATGACGCTCCATGATATTATGACTGATGTTCCCCAAGATCCTTAATTCCATTGCGCTAGAATCCCTGCAAGCATCCCCCAGAACCTGTGAACCAATAGATTATCCGCTCCCGCTGTTACTAGGGCCTTGGTGTGGTTTTCCATTGAATCTGTGCAAGCTTCCCCCAGAATCCAGTGAGCCTATGGCAAGCATTGCATCTGCTGTTATTGGGGCCTTGGTGTTGTTTTCCAATAATCACGTTTGAACGAAAATGATACATACGTTTTTTGCTTTTTGTTTCTGATCTTTAAGTTGCACCTGCTCATTCTGTAAGGTCAAAGTCAGTGTACTAACAAGTGTTTTCTTCAAGGTTCGAGAACCTTCCAGACTGCCATCTGCCCCACATGTCATACGTGATCTAGCTATATCAGTTGAGTCTTCAAGAGGGTATATAAACCCCGCCCAACGCAGAATCGTGGCTTGGCCTCACTCCCGGCGGAACAAGTTTCACCCTTACTACCCACCTTAAGAAGCCTGCTGGAACCGAGAAGTGCTCCAGTCTCCTTCAAATCCATCTGAACCAGTGGTTCCCATGGCTCCAGCTCCCTCTACGTCTTCCTCCTATCTCCCTCCTGCACAGCTACTACAGACCCCCCCTCTGACTCCCTGATTTAAAGCCTTGAGATCTTCTTCGAACTTCACTCAAGTGGAAGAACTAGGCTAAGTACTTGATATCAGGTTAGTTCACACTAATCCTCCTATAGTAGTAAACAGGACTGAGTACTCAACATCTTCTGAGACTATAGACTTTTCCTCCATGCCCTCTCTGTGATTACTCCAGCGGTTCTTGGGTGTTTATACTCCAGACCCTTCCTGCAACCTTGGTACTAGAACTGGTAGTGCGCAAGGATTAAAGACTTGAGCTCTGTGTTTCTCTGATGAACAGTAGTGCCTAGAGAAAGCACTTCAGAGTTTTTTATATATGTATGAATCTTGTAACAAGATCTATGTTCCGAATTTAATCCTTGGGAGTGTCCCAAACTTCAATCTGTGATTTTGGTTATTCTGCTCTCAAGTCATGCTGCTGATGAAACCTGTAAGTGTTTGTCACTGAAGTCAATGTATGGTCACTGTATGTAGAGACCTGTTAGTGTACATATGGTAACTGCCTCCTACTGTTCTTTCCAGTGCATTGTGTCAATGCATTGGTCCAGTGAACATCTAACTTGCAAACGTAGGTCTCAGAAATAACAGATCGTGTTACACAGTGTTGCACAGCCGCAGAGCAGATCCAGTACTGCAAGTATCTCTTTTCTTATTTTATACTAACACCCCTTTCTCCCAAAGCCCACACTTTGGTTAAGGAGTTTGGTTTCCATTCCTTGAAAGGGCTAGACCCTGAGAGGGATATGAGGGCCAGCATCTGCTACAGTGTCGTCTCTACGGTTGGGACCAGGTGAGTGCATGACAGTTGAGCACAAGTTAATTTGGGGTTTTCTTTTGCCTTACCCTGACAAGGATTGTGGTTGCTGCTTGATGAGGGCTCACACCTCAGTCAACCAACAACCCAATTTCTTACAGTTGGAAGATAGTTCATTCAAATATGGCTCTGGTACTGTATGCAATTTGTTAATAAAGCATTTAGAAAAATCACAAGACTCTACTAGCTTTCATGTAGTGGTTTAATCTTGATATTGGCAGAACCCCTTTCAGAGGGTCATGTGGCAATCAGGGGCTACTGGGCCCAACCATGGTGGTTGAGGCCTTTTACTCCTGATGAAACATGGCCCGACCTACTATGGATCCTGAGCAACCGGGCCAAATACCCCATCTGCACTTGACTCTTGTCACGAGTATCCTATAGGGCCCACTGTAGTTTGCCCCTATGTTAGCCTAACTGCACACGTTGTGGGCAGCTATTGCTTTTTACACATTACGAAGTAGCACATTTATTTTTGTGCCAAACTATTATTTTAGAAATAGGCTGCACATGCTTTATTATTCAGCTCTTTTGCTGGGATTCAGTCTGAATATTTAGTACAAGGTCAAACAGCATTATATGCCCTGCTTTTCTATGTGGTCGGACACTAACACCTAGACATAACAGAAAGATCCGGCTGCTGTTTTCAAGAAGTGCATTTCTTATCATATAAGCCGAGACTTGACATTTTGAAAATGGAGGGGAGAATTTCTAGCAGAGGAAAGGTCTGGGTACGAGAGCACGCCGGCTCCGTGCAATATGAGATGCAGACCAGCTAACGGCAAATGCCAGGTATGGAGCCTGGTACCATCCAAGAGATCTTGGTTATATTATTGTGAGGCTAGGCTTAGGCAGATACACCAATAACCATGATAGGGCTTTTCATTGGGCATGGTTTATTGGTGATGCTAATTGCACTACTAAGTTTTGTATATTTTCTAATTGCAGCACAGTTGCTTCATAAAAGAGCACAATAGTTTCAATAGATAGTGTAAAGTGTTCTTGTGTTACATTCCTGTTTATTGTGACATGCATGAGTGAGAGAACGAAAGGTGATGATCTGTTACTGCGTTCCCTGAGGGGACTAGAGTGTTGTGTTCTGGGGTGCCAACTTACATGTTACTCTGAGAAGGTTAGGAGGGCAGGTAATGCACTATGAGCTAGTCTGGATTTGGGCCTGTAGGTACTAATGTGGTATGGTAACTCTGTCCCTACATTCTGATGTGCTGTGGTACCAGGTATAGTTATGTTCCCAAATAGAATCCCTGCAACAATCTCAGTGGTAGCTGTGGATGAGCAGTCAAAGGTTCTTTCATGGGAAAGTGTAGATACAGGTGACTGAACACAACACATACCTCAAAGTGCACACAGTACTGTCAATAAATCAATGTCTAGTCAAATACTTGCTTTTATAAGATCAAAAGATGTATTTTATTTCTAACTCTACACATTCAAAGGAATAACGACATTCGTAAGCAATAACACAATGCATTCGAGGTCTGAGCTCTAACTTTTTTTAGGCAAATAACTGTCTCACCCTCTTCCATGTATCATGTGTTGGAGTTATTCCCCATTCACTGATGGCTGTACTCAAGAGTTCCTCTTTGGCTCTTTTAGAATTAGTCCAAAGTCTGGCAAGGCAGTAGGGACTGACCAAATCCCTCTGGAGATTTATACGGTCTTCTTTATGTTGCTGTTCTCTGATATGCTGGAGCTTTTTCTTCAAGTGGAGAAGGGTCAAAGGACCCCCGATTCTTCATCTGTTGCCAACATTATTGTCTTGTTTAATGAAAGGGAAGGCCGCTCACAATCCAGGCTCATACAGGCCAATAACTTTAATAAATAGCGATGTAAAGTTATACTCCAAAATACTGGTGAATCGGCTTATCTGTATTATTACCAAATTGGTCTCTACGTAGCAGCATGGTATCATCCGAGGGAGGGACACCACTGACCATAAATGTTGGGTGATCATGCATTTTGACGCAACTAATGTTGCGAATGAGCCAATGGCAGTGGCCCTGTTGGATGCAGAAAAAGCATTCAACAGGATCACCTGGAATTATCTATGGAAAGTCATGGGCTCATTCAGATTAGGCATTCGTTATATCAAGGCAGTGCAGGCAATATATCATATACCAGTGTCTCGGCTGCAAATGATGGAGTATCAATCAGGGCCAATTTATATTGAGTGAACTAGATGGGGATGTCCCTGCTCCCCACTGCTTTTCATGCTATTCGTCCACCCTTTTGTTTGTAAGCTAGAAGCTAATCCAGCTATACTGCCAGTTTGGCGCCATGGTTGGGAGACAAACATTTTAGCCTACTCAAATGATATTGCAGTTGTAACTGCAAATCTGGATGCGGTTCTGCGGGTAATTGAGGAAGAAGCTGCTAAGTTTGGCAAATTTGATGGCTACTCACTGAAAAGAAACAAAATGCAACTACTAGTGAATAGGTGATTTAAACCTCAGGATACGCGTGTGGTCAACATTGCGGTATCTCTGGGGGTTGTTATTAACTCGTAACTAGATCAATATTGCCCCAAATATTGGGAAAGCTAAACAGAACTTTGTGAGATATAACAATCTACATCTGTCGATGGTGGGTCACTGCAATATTATTAAAATGTTATACTTGCCAAAGGTCCAGTATTTTTATCGCGCTGTTCCTCTTGAGTTTGAAAACTCCTGATTTAAAATAATGGATGCTATGATCTCAAGATTTATCTGGTCATATTGTAAAAAGGAGGGTGATCAGGTATTTGTTTTTAACCAGGGAGAGAGGGGGATGCGCCCTCCATAACCTCAAGCTGTACCAACATGCAGTCGCTTTACAATACATGCAACCTCTCTTAGGAAGTAATGTTGGGCGGACAAGGATCCAGAGAGTACGTCTGTGGCAGTTCCTCAGCTATGGCAGAGGAGCGCCGCCCCACATCTTTCTCGCAGTGCGAGAAGCAAAAACATAAAATGGTAATAACTTCTAGTTATTACCATTTTTTGTTTCCTTTGCAGGCAATCTGCTCTGGAGCAGGGCAGGGGAGGAGTGGTGTGCAATGACTGTTTGGTTGGCCCTCTTGGGCCACCCAAACCAGTCATACCCACTTTCCCCTTCTTCATGCAGGCTACATTACAGCCTGCATGGAGAACATGCCGTCCCCTCCAGCACCTGACTGAGCACCGTGTCACGGCGCTCAGACCAATCACAATGCTATGCTGCAGCATTGTGATTGGCTTAGGGAAGGGAGCTTGGCTGCTTGCTTGCTGTTCCTGTCCAAGTCGGAGGCAGGAGAGCAGGAGTAGAGAAGACGTGGGACCTGGCCTCAAGGTACATTTTTTAAAATTATGTTCCCGCGTGACCCCCATAGCTCCCGCGTGACCCCCCGTAAACCCCTCACACCCGCCCCCCAACCCGCGAGCCATGCCAGCCACAACTGGAGTACGTACCTTCCATCTATGAGCTGCTGACTGGGGAAGATGCCAAGGGCTGCTTATTAAAATTGGTTGAACCTAATTATTATAAAAAAAAGTCTGTTTTGAGACGTTAGAGGCAGCATTTAAATTAGGCTGCCTGGTGAAAAAAGAGTGTTCTAGGCAGATTCAATTGGTATTCTCCCTTACAGAGGAACTTGCTACTCCTAGACATATTTCAGGAGGCCTGCTTGCTAAGAAGGGAGAGGGAGGGGCTTTTCAAATTATCAGATTTCTTCAAATATTTGAAAATCCGTGATTTCTTTTGTATAGGAAAGCTGGGGGTCATGTCGGGTTTTCTAGAGCACTATTGTTGGAGTTTTTATTGGGGATTGAGGATTGTATTATGGGTGGACGAAGAATTCCGCTCCACTCGCGGAGTTCGCATAGTTTTTCCCACTACCTGCGGAGCGAGGAGTTCCTCAAAACTCCATGAAGTTATGCGGAGTGGAGTTTTTTTCTCTTGCACGGATCGCCAATGTTAAGTTGGTGAGTGCTCGCGAGAGAAAAATCGTGTGCTGGACCTCCTCCCAATGAGATTTCTCAACATGGGCGGTGGCGGCAGGTCGCGGCCGCTCACGTTGAGAAATCTGCCACTAGCGTTGAGGCGGAAGCCGCCGCTCGAGTAGAATGCCTATTTGAGTGTCAGAAAGCAGCAGCGCCGTCCGGAATGACACGGAGTGCCTTACGCGCTGATTTTACAGCGCAGGACAAACACCCAGGGCTTAAAATCAGTGCGAGCAGCGTGACTTAACATACTCCGAGAACTACGCCCAGGGATTAGACAAATCTACTTCATTCTGGGTTCCATCACTCTGGATGACCTAGAGAAACCTAATAAGTGGCACTTGATTCCAGGGATCACAGCATTTATAAGTCCCTGGAGCTTAGCTGCACCCTAATCTGCTCCTCGGGTCTGCAGGTGCAGCGTTACAAAAATATATTTTTACTTATATTTTACTCCTGCAAAGATTGCTAAGTGGGGGGGCACAGAGGGTATAGGCTGCCCATGGTGTCGAGTCTGAAAGCAGACTTGATTCACATGTTTTGTACATGCCTGCAGCTAGATGCATTTAGACTAATTTTTTATTGACCTCACAAACTATGCTTCTAGGGGTGCCGGAGGCAGGGGGCTTCAGAGTCGGAAAGTCTCTAGTATTTATTGTCATGGCAGTATGTCACATTTGTATTGCTTCAGCATGGCTTGATTCGCAATCCCCCTCCTTCCAGCAATGGCAAGGGTGCTTTTTGTCAGTTTTTAACTTAGAGACTGCACTGTAAGAGCGCAAAGGAAGGAATGCCAGGTGGAAGGGGAAGAAAATCTGGGGGGCTCTTTCAGATTGGGTCAACTGCCGCCTGCAGACTCCAGGCTTGACCACTGGCTGAATCAAGCTTGCTGTGGAGCCCTTATGAAATTTTAGGAAATTTTATGCAATAGAGATTATGTATTTGCACGTTCTGAGTACTTTAAAGGTTTGGTATATGCATGCTGTCAGCACATTAAGAATATGATTATTTGGATATAGGTTCTATTTCATAGCTGTGTTAAATCAATCCCCTGGCATTTATATTTGTTCACCGAATGGGTATGCAATTTTGATAAGATTCTCTGCCATATAAGTTTAAATTTCATCTGTTTTCTATTTTTGTTTGGGCTCATTGGTCAATCTAAAGAGTTGATCTGTGCTCTCAGTCAGAATTTGTGATGTATTTGTTTGTTTATCATTTGTTCTAAATTCATCAAGTTATGCATTATCCTTATATGTTCTAGTAGCTTCTACATCCACTATGACATCAAGTCTGTATATATGCTCCTATTCAATCTTGGTGTTTTTCTCTGAAAGTTCGGTATGGATATTTATTTTGATGAACTGTTGAGTATAATTCATTCCCAGCTGTATGTTCCCTTCTTCCCTGTGTTTTTTTGTAATGATGAAGTAAATATTAAAAGCATAAATAAAAAATATTTAAATTTAAAGCAAGAAATTAGTTGAAAGTGTGTATGGTACCATAGCGCCATTAGCAGCGAGTCCCCAGGGCCAGTGGAGTAGCGAATGCCCTGTCCACGGGCACTCAAGTCCTGATTCTGTTCAGAGAAGTTGGACTGCTAGCAGTACATGTGGCAGCACCTGGCAGGTGCAGGTTCTTTCATCAAGCGGCGCTCCTGGCTTTTCCCAACAAACAGAGGTGCTCCCAACCCCAAAGATGAGGTAAGTCAATCTTCCCACATAGGGCGAGGGCAATTAATCCTTCAGCTCCCGACTGGAACCCAATGAGGGTGCGACATCTCCTGCGGCAACCTTCACTATCTTTGGGGCGAGTGGTCCGTCTGCTGCAGGACTTAGACTTGTGTGGTGTGGTCACATCTGCAATCCTTTTTCTCTGCAATGACCCACACTTCCGGGAATGATGGTACTGTAAGCCCCATCTGGCATACAGGGCTGCCACTGTATTTTTCGGGCTCTGGTGCATTTTCCCACACCATGGCAGCCCCTCCTGGCATACAGGGTTGCCGCTTAAGGTGGAAACAAGTCAAGAAACACTTGCAACAACAAATTCAACTGTGGCCCCACCCAGCATATGGAGTCACTGCAACGAGGCGGTGGGGGTGTGGCACTTCCCGCACTGCGCTCAATACACAGCTCAGGGCATGGCAACCCTCTACTGGCATACAGGGGTTGCTGGATTTCCCCTGCACACGGTCAACAACCTGATCAATGAACAGCCATTTCCTCACACCCCGCTGAGGAAGTCCTCTCGGTAGGGCTCCCCGGTGGACCTCACCCTATCCAACGCTCTCCTCTTCCTCACAGAGCACACTGGTCTAGGCAAGCAGGCAGGTGCTGGTTCTCCAGGCTCCAGGGCAGATGATTCTCATTTCGATAGATAATGTCTCCTCACCCAGCAGGGAGAGTAGCAGACGTTGGTCACAGCCAGAAGTCTTTCTGAGGTTCCCCTTCTCACACAACCAGTCTGGCTGCTTGGCAGATGGCAAAGTTTGGGGTCTCAACCTTCACTCTTATAGTCCATTTCCAGGCACCAAATGGGATTTAGGGCCTGTGTCCTTGAAGTTTTATTTTGGAGTTCTGCTTATTTTGAAGTGTACACATTTCTTTCACTTCTTTCCTCTTGAAAGGCTGTCTGTCACAGCTGGAAAGAGTCTGAAGCTGGTTGTCCCACAGCACAGGCCATGGGAGAGACTAGAGTTCACACTTGGATGTCAGCCACAGTGATATGTACATCAAAAGTTTAATCTGAAGCTCGCAACCTACATTAGCCCCATTTCCATCCTGAGATGTGTCCAGGCCCCATCCTTGTGATCTATCACTAAATCAAAGAGAAACCTTTTGTAGTGTAAAGGGGGGGTCTCTGTCTCCCTTCCTCCAGTGTGTGGCCCACTCATCTCACAGAAATGCAGCAATACACAAATCTGTCTGGGGGATTCCTCTAATCCTCATATCTTTACCAGGCAGGCCTGGGCTTCCCAAAATGGAACCCAGGGTCCTCCATGTAATCTGCCATTGCAGGCACACTTGCACTCAGTGTGCTTTCACAGTACACATACTCTCCAGTACTGGTACCTCCATGCATTGTGCCACTACAGACACACATACATTCAGCACACACGTTCAATCTGTGCAACCTGCTCAGTACTGTAGCTTTTCTATATTGTACAAGGGAGTGCTATTTGCAAAGACATACACTTCCAGCACACACATACACACACACACACCCACACACTCACCATGTGAGTGGTTCTCAACACTTCACCCTTCATATATTTGTCACGAGCCACTCACCTGAACACTGGGAAGTTCCGATGGGGTGACGATGGAATCCGACTCCCACATAGGACCTTTCCTTGGTAGCAATGAATGGTATTTACACTGCCCCAGTGAAAGTTCCCAAGGGGAAGGGGGAATGGGAATGAGAGACATACAAATAAACAGATCACACAGGCTCTGCAAGTCTCTCAGGACACCGGACTGCCTTGGCTGGAGGGTGATGCTTTTGACAAGTTATGTTAATATACAATTGTTAAGTGAGAACAGATATTGAGTAATAACTTTTGCTAACTGGATAATTGATTACCCTTTTAAAACAGTTCTTGGGGATGCTTTGTTAGGAAATTTTAAAACAGCTCTAACCGAGGCTTTGGACAAAAACCTACGTGTTTCTGCTCCTTGGTATACAACAGAGCTAAAAAGTGACAAATCAGCATGTAAAAATCTAGAGAGAAGATGGAGTAGAACTAAAAATCAGCAGGACAAGGTTCTCTTATGAACTTGCCCTGTCCAGATATCACTTTAATATTAGATCTACACATAAGCACTTTATTACCAACCAAATTGAACAAGCTGGCAATGCGCCTAAAGCGCTTTTTAAGATTATTTGTGAGTTTACGCTCGTGTGTGATTCTCTCGCCACGTTTTTTCAAGAGAAAATCTCACAGAATAATTTAAACTTTAAAACCCTGCCTACAATAGACCCTTGTGTTATCAGTAATATGGCAAACACAGGAGGAGCTGGGACACCCTCACTAATCCAGTTTGAACCATTCTCTTTGGAGGAGGTCCAGAGGTCTCTAGGTTTTCTGAAATCAGGCTCCCCCCTTGATATCTGCCCGCCCAAAGTCAAAGCTTTACTATCTAAACATCTTGCTCCGGCCATTCAAGCTATATTTAATTGTTCGGTGGAAATGGGCATAATTTCCTCTAAAGGAAAAGCTGCGCATGTTCTACTGATCCTAAAAAAAGCTAACTTGGATTCTATAATTTTATCGAATTACCATCCGATATCTCTGTTGCTCCTTTTGGGTAAACTCATAGAAGGCCTAATAAACAACCAACTAACAGCCTACCTTGAAAAGAATCAACTTCTGGACTCTTCGTAGTCTGGTTTTAGACCTGCCCATAGCACGGAAATGGCCTTACTGACAGTCACAGATTCATTGAGACTCTCACTGAATGCATGAACCCCCTTCATGCTGCTGGATGTCTCCACAGCTTTTGAAACAGTTTCCCATTCTAGGCTGAGGAAGAAACTGCGTGAGATAGGCGTTCAGGAGATTGCTCTCAAATGCTGATACAACTTCTTGGATAACAGATTCTAAACAATCACCCTCAGTTCCTATCCCTCCCGCAAGATCCATCTGGACAAGAGAGGACCACAGGGCTCATGATTGAGCCTCACTTTATTTGATATACATACAATATATATATATATATATATATATATATATATATATATATATATATATATATCACCCCTTGCAAAGATCATTGAGCCTTTCGGCTTTGGAATAATATCTTACGCTGATGATACTCAGTTGCCTTTCCCTTTCGATTCTGATCTAGATTTAACAAGAGATTGCTTTAAGGTAATGCTAGCCATTTCGTGTTGGATGACTGACAATTACCTACAATTGAACACAGATAAGACTGAGATCTTGCTGTTTGGCAAAGCTATCTCTCTGTAGTCAAGCGAATGGTAGCCCTCTCAACTAGGATCTGCCCCATCTCCTAAACCATCAGTGAAGAACCTTGGCATAAAAATAGACCAGACTCTATCTATGAAAGATCATATTTTGACTACCTCGGGCACATGCTACCATATCTTCCGATCTCTGCCAGAAGAACATTAGTCCAAGCTCTGGTAGTAAACAGGCTAGACTACAGGAATGCTCTACTGACTGCAGCTAATGAGACTCTTGTTGCTATACTACAGGTGGTGCAAAATACGGCAGCCAGACGTATCCTTAATCTTCCGTCGGTTACCCCGTCAGCCCCTTCATTGAGAACTCTGTATTGCCTACCAGTAAGAAAAAGGAGCATTTTCAAAATATGCTGTCTCACTTATAAGGCCTTAGAGGGAAAAAGCCCTATGTGTCTTCAACAAAGAGTTAAAGCTTATGCTCCCACCAGAAGTTAAGATCTAAGGATAAAGCCCTGTTGTGTGTCCCCCACATCTGTTTGGTTAGATGTGGGGGGAGATCCTTTTCTTACCTGGCTCCTGTCTATTGGAATAGGCTACCTGAGCATATCTATATCTGTCCACACTCTTACCAATTTAGGAAATTATTGAAAGCCTCCATCTTCCAATAGCGACCTCCTCTGGTAGATGCTGCCTGTTACTGTTTTGGGGAGCTGAGATGCCTATAAGTGATTCGAGCGCTATATCAAATGTAATTAACATAACATGTCATTGCCAAATGTGAAACAGAGTTCTTTTAGCTGATTTACTAAAAGGTTCAGTGTTGGTCCAAACCAAATTTGGGTCTAGTTGAATCCAGAGTTCTTTATATTTTCAATGAAACTGTCTTAAAAAATCCTTAGATGGAGTTTTGTCTATCGAGCATAAAGAAGTCTTTTTCAAAATGAATCCGAGAGATAAGCGCATCCAGGAGACTATGCAAGACTCAATACACTTGTGTACATTTATCTATCTGTTTCTTACAATTTAATTACGATTATCCAAACCTCATGAACTGTCCTTTCGCGCCTTTCGTTGCAATGTTTCAAACTCTTGCGCTGTTCTTAATGCACCTGCCTTTAAAAAAGAATTGGTTTACCTGAACGTCGGTTGAGATCTGATAATCAAGTGGCGGTTCCGTGGTGAGTTATTCTTGTTTTTTCTTTCCTCCTTTGTCTTTATCTGTAGGAAGTTTGAGTCAGCGTGGGGACGAGAAGCGCAGCTAGGAGAAGATCTGAGTGGTTACCGTGGGGGTCTGGAAGACGCTGAGCTGGGCCGGGCATCAAGCAAGATGACAGGAGTTGCTGCGATGAGAAGAGCTGGAGCTGCTACAAGAAGGTGATCAGGATTCAAAGCAGGAGAAGTCAGGAGCACAGGTGAATGGGTTTGAGTGGCGAGGCCAAGCGCTCATTCCAGAGCCTGTGGGGTCTAAAAAGATAGTAGGTGCAAAGTGTGGTGCTGATGAGTCATCAGAAATTAGATTGGGGCCGGCAGGAACCAATAATTACCAATCACTGAGTCATCTGCAATTACCAGCAGCAAACAATCAATGAGCCATCAGTAATTACCAGCAGAGAAATAATCAGTGAGGCATCAACAACATTTGGCGGGAAACAATCAGTGAGTCATCAGCATTTACTGGCAGGAAACAATCAGTGATTCTCAGCAATTAATGCCAGGAAACAATTAGTGAGTCATCAGCAATCACTGCCATTGTAAGGAATCAGTGGCTTACAATAACATGTGTAAATACATGAATGTCTCATGAGAACTTGTTCTTTATTCAAAGGTCAAGAGCCATCCTAGGGGCAACAAAAGCACTGGTGGACAAAAAACACAGACCTAGTTGCGTGTACACTACCATTGCTATTAGAGAATTCCTACTCCAAGTAATGTCTTAATAGGGGAGGGGGTCATACAAGGTACAATGACAGGAATGAACGGTGGAACAGGACTACTGGGTCATGGCAGTCGCCCCTCCCAAAGGCCGCCTGCAGGGCGGGGCTTTGTGGGATGTAAGGCATGAAATCATTTTATTAAATGAGGGGCGTGAACAAAAGATGTGGGCTCCCAAGAGTTTTCCGAAGCGTCATATACTTTCCAATCAATCAAATAATATAAACGTCCCAGTATCTTTTTGCATCAAGAACGCATTGTACTTCATATTCAAGATGACCCTGTACTGATATTGGAGGAGGAGAGGAATCAGGTGGAGTATCAGGGTTATGGGGTTTTTAAAGGGAAACATAGAATACTGGATGGATAGTATATTCAGGGGTAAATCCAACTTCACAGAAACTGGGTTAAGTATTTTTAGGATGGGAAATGGGCCAATAAATTTAGGTTGTAATTTCCGTGATCCTTCCATCTTAATATTTTGTGTTGATAACCAGACTAAATCCCCTACCTTGTATGGAGGGGTACACTATGATGTTTCTCTGCCTAAAATGTCATAGCCTGCTTAACTTTTGTTAACCAAAGTTTAGCATCTTCTTTTGTAGAGTCTGAAGGTGCTCTGTAACAGCAGGAACTAAAGATGTGTCTGAGATGATCAGTAGTGCCCTAGGGTTATAACCAGTAAGGAAATAAAAGGCTGAGCAGTAAGTGGCTGAGTGTACTCTGTTATTGTAGACAAATTCAGCCAGAAGGAGGACTACGTCCAATTGACAGTTGGTGGATGCTAAAAGGCAACGTAGGGTTTGTACCAAAGATTAATTTACCCTTTCAGTTTGTTCATCAGATTCGGGGTGGTAGGCTGAATAGAGGGCAACGTCAATCTTTAAGAGTTTGTAAAGTGCTTTCCACAATTGAGAAGTGAATTGTACCCCTCGGTCGGAGATAACCTTGGTGCGAAGTCCATGCAGTTTAACGAGGTGTTGAAGAAAATGGTACTGAATTTGTCTGCCGTTGGTAATTTGGTATGGGGAATAAAGTGTGCCATTTTTTGAAATTTGATCAACAAACACCAAAATAGTGGTGTACCCATAAGAAGTTGGTAGGTCTGTGATGAAATCTATGCTTATTCTGTGCCAGGGATGTGGTGGTATGGGAACTGGCAATAAAGGACCCACTGGTGTCTGATGTGTGGATTTGTTTTGTGCACAAGTAGGGCATGCAGTCGTATAATTTATTACATCCTTACGCATTGATTCCCAACAAAATTCTTTTTGACAGTTTCCCAAGGTCTTGTAGATCCCCAGATGACCCTCTAAAGAGAAATCATGAGTCCATTGTAAGACTTGTTCTCTGAGTTTTTGAGTTGGTAGATATAGACAGCCTTTATGATAGGGAAGTCAGTCTTTTCTGGTTGCGTAATGTGCGTAGTGTGCCAGTTGTGTGAAGACAGATCTTGGGCTGCTGACCGGACTTCTGAGAAGAAATCAGTATCTGAGGTGGTTGCTATGATTTTATCAGCAGGTATTATTTCAGGAGACTGTTGGTCAGTTTTGGATGCAGGAGTGTGACCTAATCTGGAGAGGCTGTCAGATTGCAATTGTTTTGTTCCAGGGCGGTATGTAATAACAAAGTCAAATTTGCTAAAGAAATGCAACCAGCACATTTATCGTGGGGTTAGAGCTTTCACTGAAATAAACAATTGCAAATTCTTATGGTCAGTGAAAATTATGACAGTATGTTTTGCCCCCATCAAAGGATTACATCATTCCTCAAAAACTAGTTTGATTGCCAATAATTCCCTCTCGGCCACTGTATATTTTTTCTCTGCTGGGACAAGCATTTTTGAGTGGAAGCATACTGGGTGTAACTGACCAGCTTTTGGAAATTTTTGAGACAATACTTCACCTTATGGCCACCCAGGAACCGTCCGCTTCAACAAAGAAGGGATGGTCTCGGTCAGACTGTTGTAAGACTGAAGACGTGGTGAACTTTTCCTTCAACTGTTTAAATGTTTGAGCTGCTGCAGGAGTCCAGATGAAGGGCTGTCCCTTTTTTAGCAAGCGAATGATGGGGGCAACAGTCTCAGAGAAGTCATGAATAAAGCGCCGATAAAAATTGGCGAAACCTAAGACTTGCTGCACTTCTTTAACAGTTGTAGGCTCAGGCCATTCTAAAATAGCGTTCACCTTTCTGGGATCCATAGTGATCCCTGTTGGGGAAAGAAGGGAACCAAGAAATTCTACTGTGTGAGTGTGAAAAGTGCACTTCTCTAGTTTGGCAAATAAGATATTCTCTCAGAGTCTTTGAAGGACAGCATGAACATGTTAGATATGTTCTTTCTCAGTCTTAGAATAAATGAGTATATCGTCAATGTTGACAGCTACACATACATCCATGAATTCTCTGAGAAATTCATTAATAAAATATTGGAAATCCACCGGGGCTTTACACAGGCCAAAGGGCATAACAGTGTATTCAAACAGCCTGAACTTAGTTCGGAATGCTGTTTTCCATTCATTACCCTCTTTGACCCGTATTAGATGGTACCCCCGTGGAGGTCTAGCTTAGTGTAATTAGTTGAGTGTCTTATCTGGTCTAACAACACGGGAATGAGTGGCAAAGGATATTTGTTTTTTATTGTGGCTTTGTTTACTATCCTATAATCGATGCATGCTCGTAACTCTCCAGACTTTTTGAGCACAAAAAACAGAGGCGAGGAGATTGGAGATGTTGAATGTCGAATAAAGCCAAATTGTAAGAGCTCATCTAAGTATTTTTTCAGGTATTGGGTCTCAGGTTCTGTGAGTGCATAAACACGACTGCAGGGCAATGTAGCTCCGGGAATTAAATCTATGCTGCAATCAAAAGATCGATGGGGTGGTAGCCTTTACAGGGTCAAAGACATCACGGTATTCCTGATAGACACTGGGCAATTCTGGGGTTGTGTCAGTTTATGAGGTTGCTGCACAATGTAGAGGTGAAACCCAAACCTCTGTGGCTTCTTGGTAGCTAGTGCTTCGCAATATGAGGAATCCAAAGTCACAGTTTGAAGTAACCAGCCAATCTTAGGGTTATGGCAAGACAACTAGGGTACTCACACAATGACACCAAAAGTTGGAGTGTCAATAAGATCAAAACTAAGCTTTTCAGTGTGATCATTATCACAGAGTAAGGTTCAAGGCAGAGTTTGAAACTTAATAAGTCAAGAAGATAGTTCTGCCCAATCTCCCGCTTGCACTGGCTCAGGTTCAGCTTTGGAAACTTTAGGAGTTCCAAGTTTCTCAGCTAGTGTCTGGTCAAAAAAAGTTACTGGTGGCTCTAGAATCAAGTAGCATACATAGAACTTGTCTCCGCTGTGTGCCTAAAATTAGGGTAACTTTGAGGTAATATAACATGGTATTTGGGGTACTGGGTTGGCTAAATAGTGGGAGATCTGTAGCTCAGGTACTCTCGACAACACAGTCTTCATCCCAGTTGAAAAAGTTTTTTTTCCTGCTTTTCAGCAACTTGAAGGCTCACTATAGTCTTAGATCTTTTGGGCAAAGCGGAACAGTATCGGGCAAAATGCCCAGCTTTTCCACAACAGAGACACAAATTCATTTTGCGTCCTTGGTCTTTTTCTTCTGCCTACAAAGGTCCCTTGGTATTGCCTATTTGCATTGGTTCTGGTTCTAAGGTTTTGGCCTTAGGTTCTTTTCGCTCGGACTTAACCAAAACTACCCTTGGCTCAGTACGTTACATCTCCCCCTTACGTTCTCCCAAGGAATGATCACGTCTAACTACAAAATCAACAAATTCCTAATAAGCTTTGGCAAGATCAAACAGTATGAGATAATACATCTTTAAGGTCATCTCGCAACCCTCGATAGAAGAAGGACATCCTCTTCTCCTCTGGCCATCTGGTTTTGGCAAGAAGCTGATTACAAGTATTGATGTATGTGAGTAAATATTTTGACCCTTGTCGCATATTTAAGAGTTCATTATCGCTTGATTGCACAAAAACGTGTTTTGAGAAAATAGGGGTCACTGATGTTTTAAGGCTTGCCAATTATATAATATTGGGTCATTGTTCCTAATAAGCTGGATTGACCAATTGGCCACCACACCGTCTAAGCAGGATATGGCAAAAGCTACCTTAGTTGCATCAGAAAGGAAGGCCTGGAGTTTACATAGAAAATGCAATTGACACTGACTGATGAAAACAGCATATTTAGAGTTTTCCCCAAAGAAACATTCCGGGGTTGCTCTAGGAACAAGATTAGGCATGGCTACAGAGATCTGCAATGGAGTGGTGGAATCTTGGTTTGCTCGTGCAGGCACATATGTTTTGTCATGGCTCCCTACATTGTCGTGAAAGCGGGCACTTGTCTCTAAAGAGGTGTCCCAGGGATTACTTCTTGACTTATTTCTTTCCAGTTCTTTTCATAGCTCCACATTCTCCCCTCTAAGCTTCTAGACTTCTATCTGTAACTCCTGCAGTACCCTAGTGGCATCCATGTCTCCTGCTTGGTCTGCGGCTAGGGCCTGGACCAGGTCTTGTGTGTCAATATGGTCGCGGTCCATGTAACCCAAAAGGAACGTTCAGGTTTTGCTGGCTTGGCCTTCTGTCATGAGCCACTCACCTGAACACTGGGAAGTTCCAATGGCGTGACGATAGAACCCGACTCCAGCTAAGGACCTTTCCTTTGTAGCAATGAATGGTATTCACGTGCCCCAGTGAAAGTTCCCAAGGGGAAGGGGGAATGGGAATGAGAGACAAACAAAGAAACAGATCGCGCAGGCTCTGCACGTCTCTCAGGACACTGGACTGCCTTGGCTGGAGGGTGATGCTCTTGACCTCTGTAAAGAACAAGTAATGTTAATACACAGTTGTTAAGCGAAAACAGATATTGAGTAATTACTTTTGCTAACTGGATAATTGATTGTCCTTTTAAAACAGTCCTTGGGGGGGTCATTGCCAAATGTGAAACAGGGTTCTTTTAGATGATTTAGCAAAAGGTTCAGCCTTGGTCCAAACCAAACTTGGGTCTCGTTGTATCCAGGGTTCTTTATATTTACAATGAAACTTTCTTAACAAATCCTTAGATGGAGTTTTGTCTATTGGGCATAAAGAAGTCTTTTTTTAAATGAATCTGAGAGATAAGAGCTTCCAGAAGTGTATGCAAGACTTGATACACTCGTGTTCATTTTTCTATCTGTTTCTTACAATTTAATTACGATTCCCAAAACTCATGAACTGTCTTTTTGTGCTTTTCGTTGCAATGCTTCAAACTCTTGCGATGTTCTTATTGTATCTGCCTTTAGAAAAAGAAGTGGTTTACCTGAATGTCGGTTGAGATCTGATCATCAGGTGGCGGTTACATTCTGATTTATTCTTGTTTTTTCTTTCCTCCTTTCTCATTATCTGAAGGAAGATTGAGTCAGCGTGGGGACGAGCAGTGCAGCTGGAAGAAGATCTGAGATCTGAGTGGTTGCCATGGGGACCTGGAAGACACCAGGCCGGGTGACAAGCAAGACAGGAGAAGTACAGAGCTCAGGTGAGTGGGTTTGAGTGATGAGGTCAAGTGCTCGTTCCAGAGCCTGGGGGGTTTAAATAGATAATAGGTGCGAAGTGTGGTGTTGATGAGTCATTGGAAATTAGATTGGGGCTGGCAGGAACCAATCAGCGAGTCATCAGTAATTACCAATCACTGAGTCATCCGTAATACAAACTGGAAACAATTAGTGAGTCATCAGCAATTGCTGTCAGTGTAGGGAATCAGTGGCTGGTACAATAACACATGTAAATGCATGAATGTCTCATAAGAACTTGTTTTTGAAAGGTCAAGAGCCATCATAGGGGCAACAAAAACACTAGTGAAAAAAAAACCACTGACCTATTTGCGTGTACACTACCATTGCTATTACAGAATTGCTACTCCAAGTAATGTCTTAATAAGGGAGGGGGCCATACTAGGAACAATGACAGGGGTGAGCAGTGGAACAGGACAACTGGGTCATGACAATATTGTACTTCTCACAAGTGCACATACATTCAGCACCTGCTTTCTTTCCACACGCACTGCACAGTGCTACATCTCTCATGTAATGTATTCCTCACAGGCATACACACACCCAGTACATACACAAACCGCAAATATACAGCCCAGTTCCGCTCTCCCTCTGTAATGTACCCTTCCCAGGCACACATACATCTAGTGCATAGTCACTACTCATGTGCTAAGCAACACTCTACATTTACCTGACATAGGGCAAGGGTGTGTTAAGCACACAGCAGCGGAACATTAAAAAGGCCTCACTCCAGTGGCACAGGATATAAAGGACCTGTTCACTTCTACTGATCATTACACAGTATGCTACTACACTTGTGCTGCTTAACTCTTGGTGAAGGTTTTAGCCTTTCACCATTATTAGGGTTACCCTATGTCGCCCCTCTGGGTCCAAAAGACTGCAATTTGTGAGATAGGCCTATGTCATGGTGCACACGCATGATCCGTGTTTGCCCATGACAAAAAGTCAGCATTAGGGATCCAGACAACCGTACAGTTGGGCACTCAAGGCAGGGGTACATGTTCTTTACCATGCAGAGGACTTTTCTGTCCCAACAGATAAGTTGTTCTCCATCCATTTACAGCATAATGATTCATAGGTTTTCTTCGGGCTGACATGTATTTCTCCCTGTTGTGGCATACAAACCAGGGGCTTTCTTAAGGTTGTGGGGTTTTGACCATAAGGATATAAAATTAAATATGTTGCATTATGGTATGTTATATTATGTCATGATAGGGCTTCTAGTCCCACATATATTTGTATCAATGATGATGTTCTGACTCGAGTTGGAATGCAATTTCATCCAAACATGTTGGTGTAGTGTGCCCCTCAGTGTGGCAATAGCCATGTAAAACCACCTTGTGTATCCCCCAAAACAGGACCTGGAGAAACAGAAAGAAGGAGAGGAAAGGTTGGTGGGAAGCCTGGCTCAATTGTCCTCTGAAGGGGGGCAATCATCCTTAATCTTCTCTACACAACTCATACTAGTAAAAAGATGTTTGTGCTCAACTAAATGCAATGGTAATGACAGATGCACTGAAGGGTATTGAGACCAGCTTCTACTCACATATATTTCAATGTTTCATTAGTATTTACAATCAGTTTAAAAACAATAAACACAAAGTGACCCAATTTTCATCAGGTCAGTGGTCTTAGTTTAGAAGTGGCCAGTAGGTATCACCCCAGTCCTATTTCTGCACTCCATATCATTTTGCCACCAGTGAGAAACTGAACAAAAGGACAGTAAGGTGCCACACTTGAGACTATTGTGTGAAATCAATATGTGTGTACCCCACTTAGTGAATTCTAGAGGTGTAACAATTCCTGTTCTTTTAAACTCCAAAGAACACCTTGCTGTGTGCTGAAAATAGGATGAGAATATCATGTAATGATTATTTAATCATTCTTACACATCTCATGACATACAGTAATTACATTGTGTCATACAATACCCACCCAGAATAATAAGAAGCCTTGTTTCACAGGGGGAGAATCAATACTCGGGGAACCCCTGTTAAATGGCAAAAAATATGAGACACAAATAAATATTCTCAAAGGTTCATTGTGCATATTCTTATCATAGCGCAGTATATCCAGAAAGTATATTTCACTCCAAGCTGCCACTTTGTTTCATAACATATTGCGCAACTACATTTGCTTTTACAAATGTCAGCATAGAGTATTTGATCCATATGAAAGTCTTTTGGCCATAATATAAATCCTGTGCTGTAGGCAGCCACTGTTATCTGCACAGCGTGCTGGTAATAAACATATACTCAAAGCCATCTTTATTTTCCTGAGAAAACGGAAGCAGCTTGAACCAGTAGTAGAACAGCACACTGAATAGAAAATGCAGCTAAACAAATAAAGTCATGGTTTTTGACATAAATGTTAGAGGCTGCATTCCTGAAAGCAGAAACCTCTAACCATAAATCTTACTGACTGAGGCACAAGGTCAAACACTAATAATGCCACTGCTGAAACACTTCAAGTCTCACTTGAAACAAATTATATTACGTGCTGTTTTAGCACTGATTAATCTCCCAACAGAGACAGAATGTAAAGATACAAACAAATGGAGACAGACGTTGTGCTGCCTCACTAATCCAAATAACCAAACGGGCACAATGAGTGGGGATTGTTTGGTGTTTGAACACCCTTACCACACCGGCATGAATTCCTGATGTCTGATTCAAACAGTCTGCAGGAAGTGCTGATTTCTCCTGGAATAATCGGCCCAATGATGAGAACAGAAGTGACCGATATAGTCCCTCCTGTTTCCACATCACAACAGTAATTCCTATGGACTAAACACTCACTAGCCCTCACCGGAATTGTAGTTGTTACTCTTTTTATTGCTTCTTATACAGTTTGAAGGGCCCACCACGTCACTTAGGGGCGATTCCGATGTCGCAAAAAAGGCCGTCCCAATGCCATCCGTAGGCTCACCTCACGACCGACTCGTATCCTGAGCCAGAAAATACAAACGACGAAGTACGATGCAAATAAGTGTCCGATTTCCAACAGCCACGTCCGCTCGTAATCCAGCAACATTTTACAAACGATCAGGCTCGGTCAGAGCATAAATCGAGTCTTCCGGAGGCTCGTCATAAGCTGTTTCCTGATACGCAAGTACAATGCGTAATCCATACGCGACTTCCAGGGCGCAGCGTCCAGCACATCAGAGCATTCGTACGAGAAGTACTAAAGATCTGACTCGCGCCAAAACACGATCAACAGGGACGAGACGGAGCTGCCATGTATCCAATTGCGCATGTGATCCCAATACTGTACATCTACGTTCGACTCTACCTTAATCGACGCGGTCGTCAGAGACGGTAAGTCAGACACCTACCACACACCAAAATGTCACGAGCACGAGAAAGGCAACAGCACCAGAT